>VXBP01005204.1:112187-156394 GCA_013400115.1 Rhinopomastus cyanomelas
GGGACCCCCGGTGGCCCCGTGGGGAGCGGTGGGTCGCGGCGGACACTGACCTCGATGGGGCTGACGGGTGCGGAGGAGAGCGGCTGTAGGTACTCGGGGTGCAGGAGGTGCCCCCCGTGGGCGCTGAGCNGCTCGGGGTCAGAGCACGGCACTGCTGCCGCAGCTTGGCATGGCACGGCATGACATGGCACGGCTCGGGGGGCAGAGCATGGCAGCCTGGCATGGGTGACTTGGCACAGCATGGCACGGCTGGCACAGCTTGGCATGGCATGGCTGGAACACCATGGCACGGTTGGCACAGCTTGAAGAACAGAGCATGGCAGCCTGGCATGGATGACTTGGCACGGCATGGCACGGCTGGAATACCTTGGCATGGCACTACTGGCACAATTTGGCATGGCATGACACAGCTCAAATGGCATGGCGTGGCACTGCTGGAACACCCTGGCATGGCATGGCTTGGCTCATCTGGCATAGCACAGCATGGCACATTATGGATGGCACGGCACTGCTGGCACAACTTGGCACAGCAGGGAGTGGCATGGCAAAGTGCTGATGGCACAGTTTGGCGTGGCATGGCACAGCTCAGCTGGCATAGCACTGCTGGCACAGCTCAGAATGATACAGCATGGCTTCTCACAGCATGGCATAGCATGGCTTAGATAAGCCTGGCACAGCTCAGCACCCCTCCCACACCCAAAGCTTCACCCAGCACCTGAACCAGCATCTAGCACCCAAACCTGCACCCATCACCCTAAGCTGCACCAAGGACCCAAGGCTGCACCCAGCACCAGTGCCTTGTGCCCAGCCCAGCCCCTGCAGCCCCACAGCAGGTTCCTGGTGGTTGGTTGTAGTAGCTCTGGGGCTGCTGGGGAGGAACCACCTTTCCTGGGCCTGGGAAGTAGAGACCCCCCTCTGCCCTCTCCGGGTGGCTTTCAGTTCCTCTTGCAGCCCAGAGAGAGGGAAAGGGCAGAGTCAGGCACCCCTGAGGAACCCCATGGACTCCTGGTGAAGCCCGTGAACTCCTGAGAGGCTGCAGCTCCAGCCCTGCTGTCCTCATTCAGTTCATCCACCCCCTCCCAGTCTGCCCCCGGTTCTGGGAAGAAGGCTTTACTGGATGTCCCTGGCAAGTGCCAGCATCACCTCAGTGCAGGCCCGGTGCTGCTGTGGCTCGTGCCGCAGCCCACATGGCCAGTTCCCTCTCTTCCCAGCCTTTCTTCTTCCTTCTCTCCCTTCCCACAACCTGGGCTGGTCCTGAGGAGGAGGAGGCTGCCAGTCAGAGGGGCCGTTCAAGGAGGAAAGAGAATGAATCCCCTTTCCTCAAAGTCATGGAGCTGCCAACAGTAGCAGGGCCCTGAGCAGACACCCTCCAGGAGGGTTGGACAGAGGGGAGTGGAGGTGATGCCTTGGTGGCTGCTGACACAGGACTTGGGGTCATCCAAAGGCCTCCCTCATCCTGCCCCCATCAGCACCCCAGAACCTACCTAAGCTCATCTGGGGCTCACTGGGTTAAATCTTCACCCAGGGGCTATCATGGATCGAGGGAGATCCGGCCCAGTTCCGATGCCCTGAATCCCTGGTTTCTCTCTTCATTCTGAAGTCTGCAGCATCCTGTTTCCACCCAAGATAGGGACCCAGAGCAGGAGAAGACCTGATCCCCTAGTTGCTTTCTTGGTCAGAGCTGCCCCACAAGGGATCCCTTTCAGGTTGTTCAAACACAGACAGGAGCCCCCTGCTCCCCACAGACAGCAGGCACCTATGAAAAGCAGAACATGTGGGGTAAGAGAAGGCAAAGAGCACTGAACAGCTGCGGGAGGCTTCCAGGACCCACAAATGGTCCCTAATCGATTCCTGCCCCATGGGGACTGCCCCTACAGGGGTTTGCGTTGTCCCAGCAGGGGACCCCAGTGCAGAGTCAACAGCACCCAAGGGCTCCTGCCCTTCTCTCACCCCAAACCCCGCAAGAAGGAAAAGAGTTTTTCTTTTCAGCACCTTGGGGTGGCTCCTGGGCTTTTGGGTGACACCACAGGGTGCCCCTCGTTGGGAGCATCTTCCCAGCCTTACCCACTGATCCTGGGTGGTGCCAAAAGGAGCTTTCCCAGGCACACGTGAAGCATCTTTAGAGAGTGAGGGAAAAGCCAGAGTTGATGGAAACCCCCAGGTCCCAGCCCTTCCCAGGCCACTTGCCCTTCACCATGGGTGGGACAGCAGGGCTGCCTTCTAGGATCCCTCTTTCTTGTTCCGCAGGCTGTGGCATCAAACACAGAGGCAACAACCCCATCCCCAGAACCCCCCAGGTGGGTTTTTTACCTATCATGGTGCAGGAAGGCACTGATGGACACCAGGAGCTCTTAGGGCCCTTTAGCAGGAGGGTCTCCCCCAGCTCTTGGGATGCAGGTAGTGGCTCTGGGTGTTGAGTTGTGGTACCATGGCACAGACGCCTGCGGACACAGAGCTGGAAGTGCTGAACAGGGGCTGGGACGTGCTGAGCAGGGGTCTGGGGGTGCTGAGCAGGAGTCTGGGGGTGCTGAGCAGGGGTCTGGGGGTGCTGAGCAGGGGCTGGGATGTGCTGAGCAGGGGTCTGGGGGTGCTGAGCAGGGGCTAGGGGTGCTGAGGAGGGTCTGGGGGTGCTGAGCAGGGATGAGGTCCATCCTTGCTGGTGGAGATGGTGGGAGACACAGGATTCCTGCGTCCTGCTTGGGGAATCGTGGTGGGATAAGACATCGCTGTGGCTCTTCCAGGGCTGCCCCTGCTGGGCTTTACCATGGAGAAGGGCCTTTCCCAGTCCATCACTGCTGGGTGTGGTTAAGGCAAACCGGGAAGCCCAAAGCAGGGAGCTGCTAGCCATGTGGGCCAAGCGATGGGCACTATCTCCCACCTCAGTGATGCTGGCTGAAGGCTGTGGGATGGGGATCCAGGACACCTGGAGACCGCTGCAGCGCTGGCTGGGGACCTGCTCTTTTATAGCCACATCAGCCTCAATTAGCTGCCCTGTAAACGAGGTGGTAGCCGTCGCCTCCCTGGGAGCCCAGGCAGCGGTGGCAGCGGTTTCCCTGCCCCGCTCCAGCGCGGGCCCGTCGCTCCGCCGCGGAGAAGGCGCAGAAACCCTCTGATTTATTGCCGCAGCCGTGTTTTAAAACAACTGACAGCTCCGCAAGATGTAAAACGACAGGCAAAGTGCTTTTTTCTTTTTTAAACCCCGTACAGACTCCTGGCAATGATAAAAATAGTGTTTTCTTGTTTAAAGTTGGAATTAATCTTTCTTTCCAAAGCAATCACGGCGCAGGAAAAGCGGGGAGACACTCGGATATTAACTGGTGCTCGCTGGGTGATGGTTAGTTACGGAGCAGCCGGGCACCCGCCCCTCCACAGAGCGCGGGGCGTGAGAGGGCGGGGAGAGCGGTGCAGGGGGGCTGTCTTCTGGTTTTGCCTTTCCCCCTCTTTCTTCTTTTTTCTTTTTTCCTTTTTCTGTTTGCTATATTTTTCTTTTTCCTTTCATTTTTTCCTTTTCCTTTTCCTTTCTTCTTTCTTCTCCTTTTTATTTTATTGTTTCCCCTTTTTCTTTCTCTTTCTCTTTCTCTTTCTCTTTTTCTTTCTCTTTTTCTTTTTCTTTTTCTTTTTCTTTTTCTTTTTCTTTTTCTTTTTCTTTTTCTTTTTCTTTTTCTTTTTCTTTTTCTTTTTCTTTTTCTTTTTCTTTTTCTTTTTCTTTTTCCTTTTCTTTTTCTTTTTCTTTTTCTTTTTCTTTTTCTTTTTCTTTTTCTTTTTCTTTTTCTTTTTCTTTTTCTTTTTCTTTTTCTTTTTCTTTTTCTTTTTCTTTTTCCTTTTCCTTTCTCTTTCTCTTTTTCTTTTTTCTTTCTCTTTCTTTCTCTTTTCCTCTTTTCCTCTTTTTTCTTTTCCTTTTCATTTTCCTTTTTCTCTTTTCCTTTTCCTTTTATCTTTTTATTTTTAGAGGGAGGGGAGGACATTATCTTTATTCTTTTTCATCTTTTTTCTTTTTCTTTCTTTTTTCTCTTTTTCTTTCTTTTTTCTCTTTTTCTTTCTTTTCTTTTTTCTCTTTTTTCTCTTTTCTCTTTTTCATTTTTTTACTTTTCTCTTTTATTTTTCCTTTTTTCTTCTTTTTAATTTTTCTTTTTATTTTCTCATTCCTATTTTCTTTTTCTTCTTGTTTCTTTTTCCTCCTTTTTCTTTTTTCTTTCTTTTTCTTTCTTCCTTTTTTTTTCCCCCCTTTTCTACCTTTTCCCCCCCTCCCTCTTTTTTTCCCTTTCATTCCCCTTTTTCTTTTATTTTCTCCCTTTCCCCCCCTTTCTCCCGCCTCGGTTCCCTTGATGTCTGACTAACAGCTGGTTTTTCCGTGCGACAAATCGGTGGGGTCTTTCCTGTTGTCGGTGCAATGAAGCTGTTTCCTGGTGTGAGAGTCTACGGGATAAATGGCAGGAGGGGGAGGAGAACTTCCCGCTGCTCTCCCAGTGCTTCGGAGGGAGGAAAGGACTTGGCGTCGGGGCTGTCGTTGGGTCACGCAGACTTCAGGCTTCTTATTTTTCATGAATGATCTCATATTTTAGTTCTCTGTGTTTTCCCTGCTGCAGCAGTGCTGGTGCTGACAGCGGGGTGGGTTTTGGGGTGTTTCCCCCCCAGACTGTGCTGGCAGAGCTATATCAGGTGGCCTCCTCACCTGCCTCAGCTTCCCCACCTCTGACACAGGAGGTGGCACTGACCCCCATCGCTGCCCAGCACCCTCACAGGGCTGGGAAGGGGCTCTGGGGTGACACCAGCATCCCCCCAAAAGCCCTGTAGGGACACACACTGGCACTGGCTCAGGGCTGCTGGAGGATCTGCCCCAGTGGGTCTGTTTAGTCCTCAGACACCCAGAAAAACCTCAAACACACAGAAAAAAGGGACTTTTCCCTCTGCTGGTCCCTTTCTTCTCTGCCAGAGCCACTTCATTAGAGGATGTAAATGAAAACAACTTAATTCCTCCAACGGGAGGAGCAGAGCCCAGGAGCGCTGGGTGCAGCTCCACGGGCATGGCCCTTCCAGAAACTGTTTGGAGCAGCCCTAATAAAAATGAAAAAGGCTGTAAATCAAGTTTAATTTATTCATTTTCTGTGGGGAATGAAAGGATGCCAACATCAGATTATTTATGAGCCCTTCATAACAATAGGCAGTTTTATTGGTTGCAAATGACAAAAGGGCTTCTCAGAGGGAGTTTTCCCCCCTCCCTTCTGCTTCTTTTAAATTTCTTGAATGCCTTTCCAGAAACAGTCACTGCAGTTCTTATTTGTTTTCCTTTTATTTTCCCTTTTTTTTTATTTTTAGAGGGAGGGGAGGACAACGACTCTATGATCTCAAAGCAAAATATTTAATCATTGATACAGTAAAAATAATTTATATTTAGATGCTGAAAGCACCCACCAGCCCTTCAAACGCAGCCACTGATGGCTACAGGAAGGGGCCCTGGTCCCTCAGAAGATCATCCAGTCCAGTCCCCCTGCCACTGTAGGATGCCCTAGATCCAGTTGCATAGGAACAGTCCAGGCAGGTTTTAAACATCTGCAGAGAAGGAGACTCCACAACCCCCTGGGCAGCCCCTTCCAGGGCTCTGTCACCCTCACTGGGAAGAAGGTCCTTCTCACATTGATGTGGGACCTCCTCTGTTCCACACCCAGTGTCCCTTGTCCTGTGATTAGATGCCCCTGAGCTCCATCCTCCTGACACCCACCCTTTCCATCTTGATCAACATCCATGGGGTCACTCCTCAGCCTTCATTTTTCCAAGCTCAAGAGACCCAGCTCCCTCAGCCCTTCCTCACACCCTTCAATTCCCCAGTAACACACTCATCCCCTGTAAGGCTGACGCTACAGGTTTGAGCCACTCAGGGCTTTATCCCTGTTCCTGTCCCAGGCGGGGTCAGGGGGTCGATGGGTGCCCACCCCTCGCTGGGACTCCCCTTGCCCACCCTTGGCTAATTCACACAGGTTCTGTTTCTCAATGGGAAATGGGGTCCCCTGAGCTTGGGTACTGGTGGGAGCCAGGAATTCAGTGACAACCCAACCATGCTGTGGCCTCTGCCTCCCCTTTTCCACACTATTTACCCTACCTTTGGCTCAGTTTGTGCCCAGCTGGCCCCAGGGGTGGGTTTGGTGGCCCATGCCCAGCGCAGTGCTGGGGCACACGTACTCATTGATTGACCCCTGGGTACTTTCCAGGGGGGGCTCTTGCAGGCTCCACGGTGGTCCCATCCAAAGTGTTGTGCTGTGATGCAGTCTGAGGCACTGGGCTCTGGGGATGGGTGTGAGGGGTGGTGGTGGTGCCCATCGCTGCTCTCTCAGCCCCAGAGCTCTCTGTGCTGTGACCCAGAGGTCAACATCCTTCCCCTTCCTTAGGAGGGGTAGTAGAAGGGCAGCACCAAAGTTTTGGGGTCAGAAAGCCAAGGGGGAGTGTAGCACCCACCAGCCCCTTGTGAGGAAGGGCATCCCCAGGGACAAGATGAGCTGTGACTACCTCCATGCTGGGGACGGTGCCCCATGGGGCAAGGGGTGCCCTCCTGCTCACAGCATCCTGGGCATCACAGCGAACACCCAAAGCTCCTCACGGACGCAGGCAAAACCCCATCAGGTTTGTGCAGGGTGGGCTCTGGGTTAGTGTGATAGGCAGAGGGCAGAGACACCAGAAGGAACAGGAAGAAAACCCACAAGCCAAGAAAAACCAGAAAAAACCCCAGCAGAGAAGAAGAGGGAACCCCCTCCCCAGGAGAATTAGCATCCAGGATCTGTCAGTCACCAGGAGCTTTTGGTAAAAGGGGCCCCTTGTCAACCTCTGCCTTTGATGTGACTGGGACGGAGGTGCTCAATTAAAAGCCTATCAGTCTGTAAGTAAATCAACGCCTATCAGGCTTGTCACATCAAACAAACGATTATTGCACCAGCCCGCCCACCCCATTAATCTGCCTGTTCCTTCTTGACAGCTCAGGGTCAGGGCACTGTAAATCCTGCACTGGATTGCAGCCACCTGGAGCAGGATTAAAGCAGCTCTGCAGCATCTGCTCCTGCACCCAATTACTGCCCTGGCGGCTGCGGCTGCAGCGGGGGGCACCCATGGCCCCGGCGGCCGGGGGGTGCCCGCAGTAGGGCTGGGTTCCCTGGCAGAGCTAAGATCTGTGGGGTTACGGTGGTTGGGTGGTGCCACGTGGCTGCAATTTGTGTTGGCACTGGGGGTGCTCAGCAGCCAAGCCTGGCAGCATCTGGCCAGCTGCTGAGGTGGGGCAGGAGCAGCTCCAGGGGTGGCTCTGGGAAGCTGCCGTCAGTAGGGTTGGTCACTCCACGGCCCCAAGGTCACAGCGGGTCGGTCCCACTGCCATGGGCTGCTCCCACCCCTGAGCAGGTTTCAGCCCAGATGCATCATCAGGGATTGACCTTGAGGAGCCTCTTGGTTACTCACACAGGGAAGGGACCACAAGTTGAGCTTTTGGGTGCTCACGGGGTCTGGACCATCATTAGCAGCCCCAGGGGACCGTGAGGTCACTCAACGTGGAGCTGACTGCGCAGCAGCCGGGGCTCTTGCTCTCAACTGACCCAGATGCTCCATGTCCCGGGCACCAGGGCTGGGCTGGCAGGGAGGAGGGTCCTGTGGCTTCTGAGAACAAGCAGCCCTATTCAGGGGATGGCAGGAGCCCAGCTGCCCCCAGCAGCCGCTGTGCTGTGGTGGGAGCAGCCCTGGGGAGCTGGAGCTTGTGATTCCTGCACACAGAGGCAGAGGCTGTTTGAGTGAAGGAGAACCCAAACCTTGGATCACATGAGGGCAGCGCTATGGGGCAAAGACAGGGAGCAGGAGGAACCCCCTCATGGCTGCAGGCTGTGTTTTGGGTTGGGACTCAGTGTCCCTGTCCCACCACAGACCCCACGTGCTGGCTTTGCCCTGTGGCAGAGCCCTAGGGAGTCCATCCACCTCCAGGATGGTGGGTAGCGCAGGAGGACCACTGCAACAGACCCTGAACTCCCCCACCATGTTGAGCCTGGTAGGACCCCCATGCCTGCACCCTGCTGGAGGGAGCTGCACCCCATGTGGGGTCCTGACCCAGGAGAGACCCCTCCAGTAGCTGATGATGGAGGTCACACCCAGCAGCAGCATGTGGTGCTGGGCAGAAGCCCTGTGGTGAGTGTGGCTGGGTGGGTGCTGTGCCACAGCCCCGAGCAGGGGCCCACACACCACTGCCTCGTGTTCCCACCAGCTCCCAGAGCCACTCACCTCATAGAGATGGGGTGTGGGTTGCTCTTGGGGGGTATCAAGGCCCCACTGCGTTGGGGAACATCCCAAGGGCTGACATCCTCGCCTGGGTCCCAGCTGGCAGCAGAGGGGAGGTGGTTCTGCTGGCCTTGGCTCCTCAGGGTGCTGCAGCCCCTCCAGGATTCGGGTGTCCTGGGAAAAGCAGAACGTTCATCACTGGGACAGGAGCAAGGGACCCGGAGGAAAACACCTCGACGCAGCCCCCTGTCCTCTGCGAGGAGGGGGTGGCTGGAAAGACAAGGCTGGTGTGAGCAGGGGTGACACCAAACACGAGGCAGACCCCGGCTGTATCACTGCAGACAGCAGCACTGAATCGGTGCTGATAAGGGTATGGGGTCCCCCTACAGCCCTCCCAACCCACCCCAGTGCTCCCACACACTTCCAGCAGCACCCAGTCACCCGGTGGAGAAGCAGCACCTTCCCCACGGGGACACAGGGAAGGGAAAACCCCTGCTGACACCCACTGCTCCCACCCTGGTGGGGATCATCCAGGAGAAGCGCTGGGGGCACCCGACGTGGGGGACCGTGGCCCAGCAGGGTTTGTGGCCGATGCCTGGCTCGCAGGAGAGTTGTGGCTACCTGGGACTGAACGGGGGCTCGTTTCTAACGCGAATCACCCTGAGCTCATCGTGGGCGTGAAATGCGACGATGAATCTCTTAAGTGCAAGTGTGGCTCTGGGTTAATTTAATAACTGGGATGGAAAATGGAAGAGCATTAAGTTTAATATTTTACATAACGCTCCTGCGCTCCCTTCACTCACTGCTGCCATCATTTGTTTTCTCTTCCCTCTCACTTGCAGCCAGCTCAGCCCAAAGTGCCACGGAGACTGGCCAGGCAGGGGGTGCTGCCCCCTCCCAGGGCATAACAAGCTGCCCCTGCATCTCCCCCATCCCATACAAAGGTGATGGAGTGCTCTGGGTGCCCCCCTGTCCCTGCTCTCTGCAGATGTTGGTGCTCACTGGGTGCCTGGCACTGCCCACCAGGAACCTGCTCAACAGCCTGCTGGGACCCCCACCGCCTGCCCTCAGACAGACCATCCTTGGTGGGACTGACCCCACTCTGAGCAGAACAGGGTGCAGGGTGAGAAGCCCTGGGGATGTCCTCATGGATGCTCCACAGAGGGGTTTTGGGAGGTGCCTGATGCTGAAAGGATGGACGTTGCAGCTCTCAGCCCTGTCCCTTCCCACTGAGCCTGGGGCCTCACTTAATGGTCCCAGTCTCCTGGAGAAGGTGCTGCCATGGGGCTTTGGGCCAAGCAAAGCCCCCAGTGCAAAGGCTGTGGTGGATGGAGGGTTCCTGGTGGGGTCAGAGTGGGGAGAGGAGGCCAGTGCTGCTGGGAGCAGAGCAGGACCTTTATGGCAGAGTTGCCCAGCCTGACCCTCTGTAACCCTCTGCCAGTGAGGAGAGGAGCCTGCAGTAGAGCAGGGGAGCCCCTTGGGGCTAACGAGGCCAAATCCTAGAAGCATAGCATGGCCAGGGCTGGAAGGGACCCTAAAGATCAGCCAGCTCCTGCAGAGGCAGGGACACCTTCACTAGATCAGGTCACTCAGGGCCCCAGCCAACCTGCCCTTCAACACTGCCAGGGATGGGGCAGCCACAGCTTCCCTGGGCAACCTGTTCCAGCATCTCCCCACCCTCACAGCAAAGTATTTGTTCCTCATGCCCAACCTCAACCTCCCCTCTTCAAGTCTGGAACCCTTTCCCCTTGTCCCCTAGCTACTATCCCTGTGAAAAGCCCTCCAGCATCTTCCTCATAGCCCCCTTCAGAGACTGGAAAGCTGCTCAAAGGTCACCTGGGAGCCTCCTCTTCTTCAGGCGGAGCAACCCCACCTTGCTCAGCCTGTCCTCACAGGGGAGGTGTTCCAGCCCTCTGAGCATTTGAGCTGCTCTTCTCTGGACACCCTCCTGGAGCTCTGTGCCCTTCTGATGCTGGAGGCTCCAGAACTGGACCCAGAACTCCAGATGAGGTCTCACCAGTGCAGAGTAGAGGAGGAGAATCCCTTCCCTTGACTGAGAGCCCAGGAGCTCTGCTCACCTCCGCTGCCTCGAACCGCTGCCAGGAGCTCTGCAGCTGCCCCGGCCGAGGGTTTCAGCACCTCTCTCACACCCAGGGGTTAATTCTGCTTTCAGGCTGATGTCAACATCCCCCTTGATTGCCCTGCTGGAGTGTCAGGACATCGTGGCCCTGCATTTCCAGGCACCCACAGGGCTCCTCTGCCAGACAGACCGGAGATTCCTGCAGAACGTGCTGGGTGGAAGCAGCCGCTGGGGTCCAGGAGAAAACAGCACTGTGGCTTCTCATGGCTCCACTTGGCTCCTCTTCTTGCTGAATTCAGGGGGCTGGGGTGAGCAGCCCCCTGAAAACACCGGGAGCTCCAGGTGCCCACACAGAGCCCCACAGTAAATCCAGTGGCCTAAACCCAGAGCATCCTCCGGCTGGAATCTATCGGCCAAGGGAATGGATTTTCCATCTCCCCTGAGGGACCGTGCGCCCTGGGGTGCCGGCAGTGATCACACAGCTCCCAAAGGCCCCTGCAGACCGACCGTCAGGCTCTGTGGAGGAGCCATGGGTGAGGCTGGGCTGGCCAAGGGGACCCTCCGGGACGGGCTCTGTGCCGCATCCCATCCCAGCGCCACCCACCCAGAGCAGAGCTGCGAGCAGGGATCCCGCGACGGTGTGTGGGAGCCATGAATTCGTTTCCATTTATGATCAGCGATGATGACACCCCTGAAGGATAGAAGTCTGCACATAATCACCTCTCGCTCTCTCTCTCCAGCTTTGTTAACAACTTCAATTAGCAGGGAGCAGGGCGCTGCCTCGCCAGCCGCTCGAGCTCCCGATGGAATGAAGCCATCACGTTTATGGACTGCGCAGCGACTGCGAGGAGGGCTCCACATACTTTATGTTTAATAACTCGCCCTCTCCTTTTATTTATCATGTGAATAATGACTTAGTGGCTGCTCCGGGGAGGATCCACCGATGGCAGAGCCAGGACGTGGGGTGGGGAGGGGGTGAGGAGCAGAGGGCTCGGTGCCCGGTTGCCCGCTGCTCTGCTCTGCTCCCTCCTCTCTTATTTTTGATTAGACAGCCCTGAGGCCCCTGCCCCATAAATGCTCCCCACCCAGGATGAGGGTTGGTGGTTGAACCCCATGGCCAGACCCACTGCTGGAGCATCAGCAGCCAACACACTGCTGCTGGGCCCTGCACTGGGGGGCACTGGGATTCGAGTTGGCAGGTCCTGACCCGCGAGGGAGGACGGGCACCCCACAACTGGGCGGAAGGGCTGGTGTTCTCTCATGGAAAGAAAGGATAGCGGTGTTCCCTAAGGCAGCAGGGGCCAGGCAGACTGGGGAGCATCATCTGCACCCCCTGACCCTGCTCATCCCAGCTGCTCACACCAGGCTGAACCCCACACATGATGGTTTGGGAGAGCTGCTCCCTGCACCCCATCCCTTACACCCTCCCCCCCAAGTCCCAATTAGCCCGCGGTGGTGCTCCTGCTCTACGCCTGGAGCCCCAGCACCCCAAGAGGCTGAGCCAGGCTCATTAATTTGAGCTGAGCCCGAAGCCTAAAAGATGAGGGAGCAGCACGGCGCGAGATGACGGCTGGCAGGAATCATTAGGAGCATCTTTCAACAATCCATTCGCCGCCATCGATCCCGTTATAGATCATCTTCTTCCCCCCTTTTTCGCAGGATCCTCTGGATCGATACAGCAAGTGCATTGAGACTGTAGGAACACATTTAAAACCTTATAAAAGGTTATTTAGCCGCTAACGGTGCAGCCGTTCCTGCACAGCCTGCCAAAAGGTTACAGCTTTTTGGGCTCCATAAATTACGGGCGACGGGGGGAGAGAAAAAAAGAGCCGCTGCGGTTTCCTTTATTGTCCGGGTGATGGATGGGCTCCCCAACAAGACACCGAATACATCACCTCACCTTTAATGGGACCACATTTCTGCAGCCATAACTCACCATTTTAAAATAGAAAATGGTGAAATATGGTGCTGTATATCCCCCGCCTGACAGATTTACGGGTCCTTCCCTTCGTATAAATACAGTGATTGCTGTTTCAAAGTGGCGCGTCAGGTATGAGCAGAGCACAAACAGCTGCTGCGAGGCAGGAGTTATGGCCGGAGTTGGACGTTTTCAAAAACTCTCTCTAGCAGCACGAAATTTACAGTGTTTGCACTAACTGTTATTAAAACCAAATCCATATCTTGGCAACGGGAGGGATCCAGCTGGAGCAGCCGTGCCGCTGACAGCCCGGGGTGAGCGCGGGGGCTGCTCCTGGGGAAGCGGTAAAAGGTGCTGCGAGGGGCTGTGGCTCGGGGCGGGGGGCCCATCAGGATGGTGACGCTGGTAGTGCCTGCAGTAGCTGGTCTGCACTGGGCTAGGCACCAGCAGCTCCAGGCAGGGGTCCTGTAGGGCAGTGCCATGGCCAGTGCCTGCAGTAGCTGGCCTGCACTGGGCTGGCCACCAGCAGCTCCAGGCAGGGGTCCTGTGGGGCAGTGACACAGCCAATGCCCATAGCAGCTGCTCTACACTGGGCTGGGCATTGGCAGAGCCCAGGAGATAAACCAGCAGTGGGTGAGGACTGGTGGGTCCTGCCCACGGGGCTCTGCAGACACCGAGCAGTGCAGAGACCTCAAGTATGGGCAGACAGGGAGGGGATTTGGGCTCCTCATTTGCAGGGGAACAGAGCATCATCCAGCAGCCAGGGTGGACTTGGCCAGGGTCAGATGCACCCCAAGAAGGGGCTGGCTCAGAGCACCCCACTCTAGCTCCAGCTCCTTTCCAGTCCCCCAGTGCAGGTGCAGGGGCCCTGTCTGTGTCATCATTTCCATCCTCTTAGTAAGAGGGTTTGAGCAGTCACTGCCTTGGGAAGGAACAATCCTGAGCAGAGCCCTCCTGAGCATCGCTCACCCCCTGGAGCAGGGGGAACCCTCTGGCCTCATTCAGGTTCACAAAAAGCCTCTAATTAGCTTTTTGTTTGATCCAATTAGGAAGGAGAGCTCTAACCTTTCGCAGTGATTTGAGTGTGAACAAACTCATCAGCATCCCAGCATCTTCTGACCTGCACACCCAGTCTGGGACTGGACTTGTGGGGCTGTTCATTCCTTCACTCTGTTTTTTTTCCAGTGGGCACTGGATTTTGGTCCCTGGAGGAGGCTTCAGTCCCACCTGGCTGCTGTGGGGCAGATCTCCAGCACTTCAGGGATATGGGTGCCCTCATCTTTAGGGTGCAGCAGTTTCCCCCAGCCATATCCCAAAGCGCTGGCTCTGTCTTTGCAGGAAAACCACATCCCCTTGCCCCTGCTGCCACCACCACCATGTGGCCCGACCCAGCTCCTTGGGCCTTCTCAGTTCCTCACAAAGCCCCAGGTTCTTCCAGCTGGGAAGCTGATCCCAGCCATCCCTGGGGTGCAGGAGGAGCCCCAGCTGTGGGCACAGACACGGCCAAGGTCACTGGCAGAGCAGCTGGGACAACGGGCTCTCACGTGAGCCCTGCGGTATCTAAATTCAAAACTCTTTATCGCCGATTTACTTCCCTTTATCTGGGCAAAGCCCTCCAGAGGTGCCTTTTATTACCTGATATTATTAAACAAAACCTTCCCGATAAGGAGCTGCTGGGATCTCTGCTGCTGCCCTGCTCCCTCCGCAGCCCCTTTATCAGCCTCTGGGTGCTGGGCTGCTATCGGGTTGGGGCTGCTGTGAGGGTTCCTGTCTCCCGGCCCATGAATAATAGAAGATAAAGAGGTGCTTTGGGTTGGTCCTCTTGGAGGGCATCTGCTGGCACAACAGCTCAGGGCTTAGGGGGTTTCCTGGGAAGGCAGAGGGAGGAATTCATGTTTTTGGAGATAACAGCCCTGCTCTCCTTTCCCCACCTTGGGAAGAAGGGGCCAAGGGCTCAGTGCAAGATGAAGACTGAGGAAACCCAGAGTTGATACTGAGCTGTGGGAGAAACCCCTGTGGGGTGGAGGCAAAGCAGCCCACCCCACCAGACCTGGATGCTACAGCTCCTCAAACCTCCCCCATCCCCATCCCTCCAGCCCAGGCTGCAGCACCCCAGGCAGTGGGTTCAGGTCTGAACATCCCTGATCCTCCCACCCCATTCCCAATGCTCCCCATTCCCGTCCCAGCAGTGCCCTTCCCTCTGCACCCCCAGCTCCCCAAAGCAGCATCTGCAGTACTTCCTTCGCCCGGCGCTGTCTGCTCTGCCTCACACCACCGCTGTTTGCTGGCCGGGCTCTGCTGCAGCTGTTCTGTGGGCTGTGCTGTTATAAATTGGGAGCGTGATGACGTGCAATCACTAACTGCAAAGCCAATCCATTTCTGCTGCAGCAACAGTGAGACAAATAGAGGTGAGGGGAGAGGCTGGCTGGCTCCAGCAAACGGAGACGGATACTGGCGGCGGCCAGTGAAAGGTGGGACTGGGGGCTGGAGGCACTGGGTTACCCCAATGGATCTGGCTTTGCCTTCTGGAGAACCTCCTCAGTCATACAATCATGGAATCATAGAATCACAGGATCATAGAATCATACAATCATAGAATCATTAGGGATTGGAAGGGACCTTGAAAGATTGGGGATTGGACTAGATGATGGATGTGTTCCTGTGTGACTTGGTCTAGGTGATCCTGCTGTGGCAGGGGGATTGGACTGGATGATCTTTTGAGGTCCCTTCCAATCCCTAATGATTCTATGATTCTATGACCTAGTCTAATCCCCCTGACACAGCAGGATCACCTAGACCAAGTCACACAGGAACAAGTCCAGGTGGGTCTTAAACATCTTCAGAGAAGGAGACTCCACAACCCCCCTGGGCAGCCTGTTCCAGTGCTCTGTCACCCTCATTGGGAAGAAGTTCCTTCTCAGATTGATGTGGAACTTCTTCTGTTCCAGCTGACACCCATTGGAGTCATCCTCCTGACACCCACCCTTCACATATTTATAGACATGAGTGAGGTCACCCCTCAGTCTCCTCCAAACTAAAGAGACCCAGCTCCCTCAGCCTCTCTTCATAAGGGTGAAGCTCCACTTCCTTCATCATCCTCGTTGCCCTACGCTGGACTCCCTCCAGCAGCTCCACATCCCTCTTGAACTCAGAGGCCCAGAACTGGACACAAGAGTCCAGATGTGGTCTCACCAGTGCATCTTTGGGAAGGGATCTGGTTTATGCTAAGAAGCCCAGCTTTATCCTCAGCTTCATTTTGGGAAGCTCAGGGCCTGCCATGGCCCAGGATACCCCCGTGTGTCCAGCCCCAGGGGAGCAGGGGTGCTCCTGGGTGAGACCCAAAGTCAAACAAGGCTGTTTCATGGTAGCATCATCCTGGCTGGGTGGGCTGGGGTATTTCTGGGGAGCTGCAACATGGGCAGGCTGGCACCCTCCACTTCCAGGGTCTGCTGGGTGAGGACCTGGCTCCTTCTTCCTGCAAAATACCCGGCACATCCCTGCTCCTTCCTCCAGCAAAGGACCCAGGAACACACCCCTGTGCCCCAGCAGAGCCAGACCCTCTGTCCCCACTATGTCCAGCTCAGCTGCTCCAGGCACTTTGTCCTGGGAGATTCCTCCAGCTCCTGGGGCTGGAGGGATGTTTAAACCACCCCAGCCTCATCCTGGCAGTTGACCTGCAGTTCAGAGGTTCTTTGTGTCCACCCAGGAGTAGCTTCCACGGCGCAGGAACCTGGCTTTGGGCATCACTGTGCTTGGGGGCCACTGAAATGATAAACTACAGGCCCCGGGGGGATGAGGGGCTGGGGGTCTGGTCCAGGCTGGCTGGAGCAGCTGGAGAACAAGCAACCCCACCTCCTCACCCCTCAAGTCACTCTGGGGTGAGAAGCAAAGCCAGCCCGAGGTGTGGTGCAGGGCCCCAGGACAGCAGTCACCACTTGTGCAACTGGGCAACAGTGAGGACGGGGCTGGTGATGGATGGGAGGGAGTCAACCAGCTGCAACTTAAGATGTGCCTGACGCTGCCGCGCCGGTTCATCACGATAAATGTCATCGGAAAATCAATTCTCTGTGTACTTTTGGGAATTACAACTATCACTGCGCCGTGATTTATTCGCCGTGCAACGCGGACAAGGGCTCTTTGTTCATCATTTTGAAAGTTCATTTAAAATTGCTCTGAGTTCTTGGGTTTCCACTGCGGTGCTGCTGATGGGTATCTGCTCTCCTGGGCCAGTCGTCCCCACCTCGACTGACCGAGGAGTCACAGGAAGCCCTGTGGAACCTCAGTGGGACGTCGCTGGGGACACAGCAAAGGGAGGAGCAGCACTGGGTTGGGATGGAACGTTAGGGCCAACCTCCCCTTTTTCTTTTCCTCATCACCCACTAAACCTGTTCCTCCTGCCCTGCTGCCTGCTGGAGGCTCAGAACCTCCCTGTGACTGGTGTCCCAGCTCCCTCTCAGGTGGGTGTTTGTGCTGGTGCTCACAGTGGGGCTGCTGGGATCAGCACCTGGGTGCCCTTCCCACCCCAACCCCTCATCCTTCTGGCACAGGCTGGAGGTCCCAGGGGTGTGGGGTCGGGGGTCTCATCCAGCACCTGGCTAGATGGGGTGGTTAGGAATGAGCAACTGAGCAGCACCAGAGGTCTGGCTGTTTATCAGAGGGTGCAGGGACATGGTGGCCCTTGATAGACAGGTGGTGGGTGAACACCAGGCAGGGGACGGGCTGTTTAAGTTAAAGGACAATGTTGACACAAGGACAAAGGGGAAAAAATATCAGTGAAATAGATTTAGGCTGGAAATGAGAAGAAAACTTCAAATAACTGGGGTCACAAAAAGCCTCACGAGCAGGGGACACGATGGATGGAGCCACCAGTGCTTCCAGCATGGAGCCTGGTCACGCTCTGGGTGGGATATGGTGATGCTGGTGCTCTCTGATCATTGCCCAAAGGGTTTTTGCCAGCCTCAGGCGCTTCTCCTCCGTCCCCACCCAGGCTCCTCAGTGAGGAGCTGTTGCTGCTGGACACTGGGGTTCACCCCAGCTGGATCACCCCAGTCACAGCCCTGAGAAATCTATCTCTGTAGGAATCTCCCAACTTCTGGGCAGCTCAGACCTGCTGGGCTTCAACCGTCTTGTCTGCAGAGCCCAGAGCTTGGCTGTGGAGTGACACCCCTGGGGAATCAGAGCACCCTGGGGTGTCTGAGAGGGACCCCTAATGATGCAGTGACCCCTAATCCTGCCCCAGCCCCCTGGGAAAACTGTAGCTGAGCTCTGGAGGCTGCACAGGGCCTGACCCAGCCAGGTCTCCCCTCTCCCACTGCTGGGCTGGTTCCTAGCCCCCAGCCCCAGCCCTTTGGGGTTTGTGGCTGTTCACACCAGAGGGGCTTCGGCAGCAGTGGCTTCAACTACAGGGAGGAAACAATGTGCTCGGTGGTTTTGTGCAACAGATCCCAGTGTAAACCTCAAATAAATCACTGGGGCAGCAGCTGACAGTGAGCAGGAGCTCACTGGGGTGAAGCCAGGGGCTCTCCCACCACCTGAACCCTGATACGGGTGCCCCCCACTCACAGAACAGCAAGAGGCTCTGCAATGCCCATGGTGGAGGTTCCTCCTCCCTCAGGTTTGCTCCCTTCTGCCACACAGGGACTCCTCCCCATGTGAGCTCCCTCCTGGTAGCCCAACACCAGCAGCCTAATTTGGACTGAGAGCCCAGGGAGCCTGAACGGGGGCAAAGCCTGGCTCCCCTTTTCCCCCGGGCTACTCCCCTGGCAACTTCTGCTCAGCCTGGCTGGGAGCTGGTTCCAGTGCTGCCCCCGGCTGAGGTGGAAGCGCTGCCCCATCGCCTCCCTCCCAGGGCAGAACCTCCCCTCTGTTTACAGAGCCTTGCGGAGCCGGGTTTACGATTGTATTTCAGCGGCTGCCCCTCCCCAGGAATGCGGCAGCTGGCCGGGAGCTGCCCCTAAACCCCCTTCGCGGCAGCCCTGACACTGTCGTGAAACCAAAATACTCCTGATGCTATCGGGGCCCCACATCAAAGGCGCTGGGGCCATAAATCAAGCAGGCACCGTGCCATGGAGCCCAAATAAAAGCAGCTCACTGGGCTAGGAGGTGTCCAGAGAGGGTTCAGTGGCCCCAGCCCCCTGCGGGAAGGGCAGGGACTGGGCTGGGGCCAGGTCCCCCCAAGCACGGAGCAGCCAGGTGTGGGGAGCTCCCAGTGCTGTGGGGGTACCACAAACCCTAGAAACCCTTCCTGGGTGTTCTGTGCCCTCCTGCCCCTCTGCATCGAGGTACAAAGGGACATGGGTATGTCTGTCCCCGGGCAGAGCTCTGGTTCTCTGCTTGGTGCCAGCAAGGGGACAGGTTAACAGGGTCACAACCACCCAGACTGGGAAAGACCCCGCTAAGGCCACATTGTCAGCTCAAAGGTCACAAGCATCTGCCAAAACCATGTCCTTGACTTAAATACCTCCAGGGATGGGGACTCCACCTCTGCCCTGGACAAGCTGTTCCAAGGCCTGACAGCCCTCTCAGTAAGGAGCTTCCCTGATGTCTGACCCAACCTTCCCTTGGCAGGAGAAATCCCAGCTCAGCCCAGCACTCCCTGCCCCAGCAACAGGTCCAACAAGGGCGATGGTGATTTCCTCAGCTGGGACAAAATCAAACCTGAACAGAAGAGCTCTGACTGTGTGTGGGAGGAGAAGGCACCGTGGGAGGAGAAGGCACCATGGAAGTTCTGGATGTGTGGGAGGAGAAGGCACCATGGAAGTTCAGGACACTGGGAGAGCTGGAAAACTGCTTCCCAGGCAGCTGGGAAGGTGAGCTGGGAGCCAGAGCTCGCCTGGCTGCAGGGCTGGGGGTGACCCCGTTGTCCCCAGCCCTGGGCAGGCTGGCAGCAGGTTCTGCAGGCTTGCCTCTCTTTTATTGTGGGCTGGAGCCAGGAGGATTCCTGCAGAGCATTTAGATCCAGGTAAATCAGCGTTTTCCAGTCGCAGGGGGATATTTCCCACCAGTTGGGCTGCAGGGTCACCTCCAGGAGCTTTCAGCCGGGGTATCGCTCACTCTACAAAGACCTTGAGTGATGGATACTGGCTCTCGCAGGTAAGTTGTTCCAAAAGTTAATTATCTCCCTGGTTGCTCCCTCGGGAACTCGATCACGCTCTGCTGAGCTGATGCCCTTAGAACAATTACAGAGGTGCCCAAAGGGGAAGTTTCTATCTCACCCTCATTAGCCTTGTTATGCCCTGACGAAGGCAGGATTTATCCATCCACGGAGCCGTCGCTCCTGCCTCTGGCTGCAGGACCGTCCTCGGGCTGCCCCGTGAAGCCGCTCCTGAACAGGATGCGGGTCCTTTGTAGGAGGCAGCGCTCCCCTCCCAGCCAGCTCCAGCGTTGACGCTCGGGGTTTGCAACGCGGCAGCTCTCTGAGAGGCAGACACTAATGTGACACCTCTCTCCAGCACTTGCCATTCCCTGCCTTCCATGGCTTTGATGTCAACTTCTTACAAGCTCCCAGACGGCTGTAGGATTTGATGGGGGAATCATGCATGTTAATAGGGTACCGACAAAGACAACACAACTGGGTAAGCGAGCGCGGGCTGCGGGTCCCGTGCTCTACAGCCACCCTCCTGCGCTCTCGGGATGCTTCATCCAGGTCTCCTGGACCGTGTGAACCTTCAGTCAGGGGCAGCACCAGCACCGGCAGGTTATTCCCTCGTCAGGAGCCCTCAACAGGAGTTGGAACCAGTCTGGCCACAAGCTCCACATGTGGCTCCTGTCTCAGCTCTCCTCCTCCCAAAGTAGGTTATAGTCCCCCCGTTGGCTCTGGAGGCAGCGCTGGTGATGCTCAGGCAGGTTTGATGTGCAGTCACAGCACCGGTGTTGGAGGGGTCTTAATTATTTATAGCGTCTCCGATGCTGTTTTCCCCAGTCAGTCGGGAAGGGGTGACAGGTGAAGGCTCCTTGCAGCAGACGCTGATGAGGCGGGTGAGGTGCTGCCGCTCCGATGAGAAGAAAAGAAGAAGTGTCTTCGGTAGGAGGAAGATGACAGAGCTACACAGGAGCTGCCTCATTTAGTAGTCAGGGGAAAAGAAGGGGGAAAAATTCCCTCTTCAGGTCTCCAGAAAAACAGCACTAAAGAGGGGGATGCTCTGGGGTGCAGGTGAGGAGAGGGTGCTATGGCCAGAGCTGCTGGCTCTCCTTGCCTGGCCCTGGCCATGTCAAACCCACTGAAGCAGCCAAACCTACTGATGTCTCTCCTGCTTTTCTCCGCAGGCAGGTTGGGATGAGGCTGGAGGCTGGAGCCCAGCAGGTCCCGCAGCTCCCCAGCACAGGGCTGTGCCTCTTGCTGCCGCTGTCCCTGGCAGCCACACGCACTGGCTGCCTCCTCACACCCAAAGGGAGATGCTCCTTCAGCTCCAGTGCCAGTGCCTCCTGCGCTCTGGTGACAGAGGACTTAATCTCCGATGACAGCCAACTGCTCATCTCCGGGGCCATGTTCACAGCCATTGCCCCACGTGCTGCAGGGTGAGGGATCAGGGCAGGGAAAAGGAGCAGAGCCAGGCAGATGCTGCTGCCTGTTCCTGCAGGATGTGGTGAGAGATGAAGATCCACAATAATTGCATCACCAGCGGGAGCCCCTGCCCGGCAGGATGGAGCTGGGAGACCCGGGCTTGGCCAGTGAGGGGCAAACTGCCCCTGTGGCTGCAGCAGCGAGGGGCTTTGCGAGCCCGGTGACTGCCAGTCCTGCTCTTGGCTGCTCCCACCGTTGTGATCATCAAGTTGATTATTTTAACCACATTAGCTCCCTGCTTGTTAACCTGAAGAAACCACCTAACTATTCCTGGTTAAACAAGCTGTTAGATATTGGGAGGAGAGGGAAACCACCTCTAAACCATCACAAACCAATCCCTGCTGGATCTGGGGCTCCATGACCTGTTCAGCCCAGCCTGCAGCCCAGGGCAGCCCCACTGTGTTGGGGGCAGCCCCACTGTGTTGGGAGCAGCCCCACCGTGTTGGGAGCAGCCCCATCGTGTTGGGGGCAACCCCCTTTGTGAGACAGGGCGTGGGGCAGCGGTGAACTCGGGGTGCCTGGTGGCTGCAGGTATGACACAGCCACAAAGGTGCCTTTTTATAGGTAGGAAATTATAGGTGCCACGACTTCAAAGGCTCTTGCAACAAGAGCTTTCCCTTTGATAAGTGACAGCATCATTAACGGTGATTTATGACCTGGGCTATTTCAACAAACAGAAATAACCAGTTTCTTTTCATTTGGCTTGGTGGGTTCTTTTGCTCTAGGCTACCCAGACACACGAGGTGGCTGGTACCAGCTGTTTTACTGCTGGTTAGACATCTCATTTATTACCTTGTCATCGTGTGTCATAAAGTTTAGCAAAATGTGAGGCGATTGTGTACTTACGTGGGGTAATTACCCCCTTATTAAAGCTGCCTTCTTCATTTATTTGCTCTTCTGGTGGCTGGTTCCTACCTTTCCTCCACATTCTGCCTCAGTTGGAGCAATGAGCTGCCTTGTAATCACCTCTGCGCCAGCTGCCAGGGGGCTCCTCCAGCTGCTCCTGGTGAGGACTGGTGGTGGGTGATGGGGACTGGTGACAGGTGATGGGGACCGGTGATGGATAATGGGGACTGGTGATGGTGACTCATGATGGGTGATGGGGACTAGTGCCCAGGGAGGGCCTGGGATGCTGCTCAGAGGTCTCCTGGCTCTGACACCAGTGAAACCACGCTGATGGGAACTGGAGTGGGGAAGTGCATGTGCCGAGGGTATCCGGGGATCTGTGATCCCAGGGGCAGGACAGGATTCCCAACCTGACTGCTGGGGAAGGCTGGATGAAGCTCTTCTGCTGGAAGACCCTGCCAAGCTGCTAATGAACCTCCCAAGATCCCTGCTCGGGCAGAGCCAGAGGCAGCTCCACGCCTTGATGGAGGAGTTGCCTAGACAGAGGAGAAAGCCTCTGCCAGCACAACGATGCTAATTGCCTTGGGAACTCCCAGAACTCAGCTGCAGTCTCCCAGGAATGTCTAGGATCCTGCCTGGACACGCCAGTGCCCTCTCAGGGTTGGGGAGGCTCTGTGGGTACCGACTGGGGTGCAGGATGGCAGCACCATGACCCCAGGGAACTGGGGAGCTCTGTCCTCGCTCCCTCCTCTCACCGAGCTGCCCCCAAAAGCCTGTTGAACAAACCTTTCCTAAGTGGTTAAACATCTGGAACCACCCAACAACCAGCTGCTATCCTGGACCACAGGAACCGTCAGAAGGGCTCCGACCAGGCACCTCCTGCTCCTCAGGGAAGTGCCAGCGGGTCTCAAGGGAAGGTGCAAACTGGGGGCAGGTGCCAGCTGGCTGGCTGCCCCACGGGGTTACCCTTGCTGACCCATTGGCCTGACCTCTTGGCAGGAGGGCAGCCCTCACCAGGCAGAGGGAATGGGGCAATGTCCACTCGGCCAGGGGCTGCCCCAGAGCTGCCCCACATTGGCTGCTTCCCCACAGCCTCATCCTTTGGGAAATGAGGGATCTTATGTCCTTCAAGAGAGCTGTGGCTGCTCAACCCAGTGTGGACAACTGGTGTCTCCATCAGCAGGTCCCTGTGGCCTCAGACTCCTCTGACAGCGAAACTCAAGACCCCCTGCTTTCCTTTTCCTTTCCCCCAGGTCAGACAACACTAAATCAGAGAGAAACAACTGCAAAAAAATAACAACATAAAATAGCATAAAAATGAAACAAAACAAAACAAAACAAAAGAAAAGAAAACCAGGCAAAACAAAATAAAAATAAAACAAAGTAAAACAAAACAAAACAAAATAAAATAAAAAATAAAATAAAATAAAAATAAGCAGACACTCCCTGCTCCCCCTCCCCACCTCCTGGCACCGCCGTGACCATCCGTCAGGGAATTTCACCCGCAGATCCGTCTCTCTCGCAGGGTGAGGTTTCAAGCTGTAATTAACCAGAGGCTGTTGCACGGTAATTATGAAGGAGTTAGGATTCAATTTCCAGAGCTGCCCGAGGTACAGAAAGGGGTTTTTTTTTTTTCAGGACAGTGTTTTGTTTAGGGCTCAAGAAGGCTTTGGCTGGGTGCAGGAGGAGGAGGCGAAGCCCTTCAGCCTCCTTGGGGTCTGCTCTGCCGGCGCTCAGGGAGCAGCGGGGTGAGGGGATGACAAAAGCCCAGCCCTGCAGAACCCCCCTGCCCTGCCACGAATCTCCTCATTTTCCTCTATTAAAACTGTGTTTTTATGGCAAAGAGCAGCTAAGAGCAAAACTGGATGAAATACACCCCACGTCCCCCATCGATTCCCCGGGATATGTACAACCGCAGAGATATTGATCTCCCCGAAGAGCCGGATGCGCCTGCTCGGTCCATTGGCACTTCAGGGAGGAAGCCCTTCTGGCAAATAAACCCCCAGCACCTGCCTGATCAATCGATCTGGGGGATTGCTGGCCCCACTAGCCCACCCTCACTTCTACTGGGGCTTTCACCCCTTCACTCCCACGTTCTCCCACACTAGAACCAGCACGGACCCTGGAGTTTTTACTTCTCATCCCATCAGCTCCTCCTGAAACCATTTTGGAGCTGCCCAGGATGGGACCTGGTGCTGTGGCCCAGTACAGGGATGGGTGTGAGGGATGGGCTGTGAGGGACGAGCACTCACCCCACCTCACCATCCCTCTTGTGCCAGCCTGGCTAGTGGCTGGAAAAGCCCCAGGTCTCCTCGTGCGTCCCTGGTTCTGCCCACCCCGCTGGCAGCCCTGGTGCAGACGGTGCGTCAGGGGCTCCTGGGGCCAAACAGCCATCAGTGCCAGAGCTCTGTGAGCTCCAGCCAGCAGGTACCTGGCAGCCAGGTGCTTCACAGGGCACTCAGCTCCGTTGGGACTCGTCACCTTGGCAGTGGGGTTGGCATCTCTGGATGGGTGTCCTTGGGGCTCTGCTGCACCCTAATTTCCCTTCCAGTCAGCAGGAGGACTGGCTGAGCCCAGCCCTGTCCTGTTGAGGACCATCCAAGAGCCCCATTTTGCAGGGCCCACCCAGCAGCACCCCAACCCCTTCTTCCCTGGCGCTGGGCAGAGTGTAGGCTCCCAGCAGGGCTTCCAGGACAGAGCCAGCGCAGGCTGGGAACCCACAGGGTGTAAAGTTTCCGCAGATCCCTCCTGCCAGCGTGTCGGCCCCGATTCCATCAGTCAGGTCTCATTACCCGCTGACGGGTGCTAACGAGAACTGACAGACGTGACGGGGCCGGGCAGCCTGCAGGAGCGGCTCTGCGGCCCCACGGATGGGTCCCCGCTGGCTCAGAGCTAGATCAGTCCTCCGGCAGCCTGGGGCTTCGCTGGAGCCACTGCTCGGCGCTGGGGTGGCCAGTAGGACCTGAGTCTGTAGGAAGCTGCTTTTCTTGTTGGAGCAGCCCAGAGCTGGACACCCCACCGTGGCTGAGCCAAGGCTTCCAGGGCAGAGAACAGCTTGGGGGGGTCCAGCCTGGAAAACCTCAAAGGGGCAGGGAATGGGTAGGGACTCTGGGCATCACTTCCCACAGCCCAGCCTTCCACAGCCCACTGGCTACCACAGTGCTTGGCATCAGGCTTGGCCTGGGGAAAATAAGGACACAGAGGGGCTCAGAGCACCAAGGAACCAGCCTGGGCTCAAATGCCCTCCCCAGGGTCTGGAAAACCCCCCCTGAAGTTTTTCACCCAGCAGTCATAATGAGGAGGGGTGTTAGGGTGAGCAGGGCAATGCCTCCCCTGCCAGCTTCTGGGTTGTGCTGTACTGGAAGGGCTGAACAGGACCCAGGCTGGGACACATTTGCTGTCACAGTGCTTTGGGGTGACCCCATTGCTCTGAGAACCGGAGGAAATCTGGCAGCAGGATCACTGGGGTGGTGTGGACACGTACACATTGGGGTGACGAGGAGAGCTGAGGGGGGCAGGAGAGGACTGATGTGCCAGAGGGAAGAAGTCAAGTCCTTCCCCTTAACTCCTACACTTCGAAGTCCCTGTTCCATGCCAACACCCCTGTGGGATGGCTGCAAGCCTGGGGACCACTAGGGTGGGGGACAATAGGGGATGTCCTCGTCCCACACAGCTCTGTGTGGGTGAGTGGGGCAGAACCCCAGTCAGCACCAATCCACTTGCACCCTCTCCCATCAGAGAGCTTCTACTGGGATCAGGCAAAGCTCTGCCCCAGCCCACCCAGCGGCACCCAGAGGGTTTAACCAGCACCAGTCTCCCGGACGGTCAGCGCTCAGAGATCTGCTGCCAGGTTCAAAGAGCCTGGAGAGGGTGTGAGGAGCAGGATGGAGGAACCTGGCAGAGCCCTCTGACCACTCAGAGAGCCCCAGGACCATCCTGCAGCTCCTGAAATGTGCTGAACACATTAAATCAAACAAACCTCATGGCTTCCCCACCAGCAAGGAGACCAGAGCTTCAGAACCAGCACCAAATCAGGTTCATGGAGGGGGATGGATCTTAGATGCTCCGGGATTTGGAACTGACTCTGGAAGACGTTGAAAGGAAATGCAAAGGGAATTGTGAAGCTGGGTGAAAAAGCCCTAGAAACCCCACAAAGAGCCAGAACAGAGACAGCACCTTGAGGCCAGGCTGGTAGGGACTGGTGAGCGGCATCTGCAGCTCTGGGTGGCTTTGTGGGGGTGCAGAGGGGCCAGGGTGGCAGGATGGAGCCCATCAGCATCGCCTCAGCCCTTGGGGTTCCCCGCCCAGCAGCTCCAGGGTGGCAAAGGGCTTTCCTTCTCCCTTCCCAGCCCTGATGTCAGGATGTTTATAGAACTCTGAACCAGTTTGAGGCCGGCAGAGCCGAGCTGGGGGAGCACAGTGCTGATAGGGGCGGGGACCCACTGCCAGCCCTGCGGAGGTCCCAGTGCAGTGACTGGGGCTCTCAGGACCGACAGGCGCCCAGGCACTGGGGTGGCCAGCGTGACCTCACAGCATCACCCAGGCCAGCCGTGCCCCTGTCCCCCCGGCTCATCCCCGCATCCCCCCTGGCAGGGAGGCAGATCTGAGGAGCTGCAGGAAGTACATTTGTTGCTGGGAAGGCTTTGATATTTCGCCTGCGAGCCGTCTGCGCGCTGGAGGAGCTCCGGCATCTGGCAGGAAATTACCATGAATCCTGTTTCTCTTTACAGTCACACACGCAGCTCCTCTGCGCTTTTCCTTCCCCCCTCACCCCACACCAGACCCCGATCCAGACCCCAGAGAGGGTCCCAGTGCTCCCACAAAACCCTCCATCACTCTCTCTAACATCTCCAGGGGCTGAGCAGCAGCCACAATCCTCAGACATGGGAAAAATCCTTCTCCCCTATGTTGTGGGGTCAGGCTGCCTGAGAGCACCCGCCAGTCCTTGGGGTGGAGGGTGCAGGAGAAGCTCTTTGGGTGCCAGGCTGGGGACAGGACACCCTCCACACCCACAGCCTCATCACCCTGGGATTTTGGCTGATTGAAGGATGAACCAAGAGCATGGCTTTCCCCAGGGGCTGCACCCCTCATGCCAGGGATAACGCTGCTCTTGGGGCAGAGCTGAGCACCGGGGTGGGGTCAGACCTCACCCTGCTCCACACCAGAGCTCCCAGGCAGCGCCAGGAGCCAAACTGGGAGAGCAGCTCCCGCTTTCCTGATCCCAGCTCTCGATAGCGGAGCCGCAGGCTGTCCTGGTGGAACGGTACCCGATGGGAGCAGGAGGAACTCTCCTTCCCTGCACCTTCGCCTCCTGGGGAGCTTGGCCGTGGATCAGAGGAGCCTCTGCCTCCCCTGCTGCCCTGCCAGAGCTCCACGCTGGATTTCATGTTGCCTCCTGCTCAGGACTTATCGGGGCCATCGCCGCTGTCAGGCGGCTCCGTTCCCCAGGCCAGAGAAATTATGCCTGCATTAAATGATTTTATTGCAGTAAACTTGCAGAGCCTGCAGTGTAAACACAGGTGCTGCAACCCACCCCCCTTTGAGCTGCGGCCAGCAGCAACGCCCCGCGCCGGTGCCAGCGGAGCAGGATGCAGCCCCTCCGCTCCCCAGCGAGGTTCACAGATCCCCCAGTGCAGGCGGGATGTGGGAATCCAGCCTGTGCCCAGACCACAGGCTGCCCGAGGACAAGGTGCAAAGGGCAGGCAGGGTGCTGGGGAGCAGCTGGAGCAGCCCAGCGTCCTCCCACAGCCCCTCTGGAAATAACTGCTGATCCCACCAGCCCCAGCCCCGGTGCCCTGGCTGCAGCGCCGCCGAGCACAGGCTCCTCGCCTCCTCCTGCTTTCACAGGTTTCATTCTGGCCGCGACTCCAGCGACTTTACTGACAGATTACTTCATTTTAACTCGATGGCTTTCCCGTCTTGGGGGAGGCATATTTCTAAGTATCGTATTTATCAAACGGCCTCTGCAAAAACAAGGGCCAGAATTACTCTTTTGATGGTTCCCCCAATCACTACAACCACAATAAATTTTTCAGGCAAGAAAACTCGAGCGGGGACCTTTTGCACCAGAGTTTGGGAACGGGGTCCAGTCCAGGGCTGCGGATCCACCTCCCCCCTGACACCTCCTCCAGCCTGGCCAGGCTCTCCCCACCCCGCGCCGGCACATCTGGTCTCGCTTGCGGGGCTGGTCTCCTCGTTCCCAGGGGTGACATATTTCCCCCTCCTATAACTCTAAATCAGAGCAGCATTTCAATAAATCACAGCGAACACTTATTTATTGGACATAGTTTTGGGGCTCTTAAAGCACGGAAAATAAATTTAATGGAGCGTTTGGAGCATTTCTGCAGCCTTTTGAGGGATTACTTGGGGAATTTGTCAGCAGAGCCAAACACAGCAGCTTGATCCAGAGAGATGGGAAAGAAATTATGGGAGATACTCTACAAAGGCCCAGGTGTACCCTAAATCACATCAGAGAAGATGGATGCCGGAGGATCGCCTGCCAGCGGGGTTGATTGGCAGCGCCACAGTTTATTTAATAAACGATCGTTGTAGCCAGAGGGGAACTTTAATCTGAATTACTTTCCCTTGTTTTGTCATGGGCCGTGCCAAGCGATTTATTGAATCCTGTACCACACTCCTTAACCTCTAACTCTGAGAAGGGAAAGGGAAGGAAAGCCTGGAGAGCCCCTGGAAAACCTCAAGACAGCACCGCTGCTCTGCGAGAGGGCAGGAGCTGCTCCGGCAGGAGCTGTTCCAGCAGCAGCTGCTCCGGCAGCAGCAGCCATCCTGGGCTCACTGGGAAGAGCCAGGAGCACCAGCTGGTTGTCCAAACCCTCATGTGGGTTTTGCAAACCCAAAAGCTTGGGGTGAGCTCATAGCTCTGCAGACACCGCCTGTTCTCTCACTGGGATCCAGGTTGGGCATCAAAACTGTCCTGGCTGACACCGGGATGCACTGGGCGCTGCAGCAATGGGGTCTCCCTCGACCGGCTGCGTAAGAGCCAACCGGGGCAGAGACCCAACTCCCTGCAGGATGAAGTTCACAAAGACTTCAGAAGTTTTGGGATGATTTCAGCAGTGCCCTAGTGAAGGGAGAAGAGCCCCTGTGCCCACCCTGGCACCACGCGAGCAGCTGCAGGCGGACGGACAGATGGACAGCAGGGACGGGCATGTGAGAGCCAGGGCCCCGCTGACCCCTGGGGGCTCTTAAATGCTGTTTGTGCAAACAGACCGAGAAATCCCGACTAATAATAACCCTCGTTCCAAGATTATGATTGAGTTTTTCCCCTGTTCTGCTTGATACCGCTGCCAAAGCAAGAAAAATCCTCACTGAAGTCTAGCAGGAAATCCAATAAAATTTCTTCAAAAGATGGGTTTGACATTGAAAAATAGCAAAATTATACAAGTAGGGCCTCAGAAAAGAAAAGGGGAAGAGTTATTATATCTGGCACCTAGCGAGGGCCCAGAGCTCCCTCTCCAAATGAGCCATCACAGATTGAAAGTGTTTAGCTTCCCGTTGATTAAATATGGTGCGGGCCCGCGGCGTGCCAAGCCTCGGGGAGCCAAAGTTTGTTTTCAGTTAGAATGTGTTTTCAGTCAATGGAAAAAATGGCCGGGCTGTGCCGGGGTCGGTAACTGAGAAGCCTCAGGTTTGCAGTGAGTAATGACCGCGATGCAGAAACGCGGGAGGGTTGTTAATCATCGACCCCAGCCCCTGTAACGCAGCTCAGCCACTTGCTCGACTTTGAGAGTCTCCTTTCCCCCCGCCCTCTCCCTTTTAATACAGAAAAATCTCTCAAACCCCGATGTTTCTACATTTCCCCTCCTCTTTCTAATTTTTTCACTCAGAGGGAAAACATCGCTGGCCTGTCCCGCCATCCCCAGCAAGGCAATCAGGAGCAGTGGGGCCAGAGCCACGGCACGGCGCTGGGTTGGGGCTGGTGCTCCTGTCCCAGGCACAAACTGGGATCGGAGGATGCTGAGAGCAAGCAGGAAGGCAGTGGCTCAGCCCAGGAGGGACCTGTCACCTCCAGGTACAGCTCCCTGCCAGCAGGACCCTTGGTAACAGTTGGGTGGAAAGAGCTCTCGTGCAGAGCCCGTCGGGAAGCTGCACATCCCAGCAGGACAGAGGAGCCCATTGAGAGACTCTGGTCCTTCTGCTGTGGGACAGGGGGAACTCCCAGCACCAAGGGCAGCCTGAACACCCACAGCCTGCACCCAGAGCTCAGCCATGTCCCACCACCAGCACAGACCCCTGCACCAGCACCACGACCGGCCGGGGTCTCCCTGTGATGGGCAGCAGCTCTGCCTGGCTGTGGGGCTGCCCCCCCAGAGCAAACACACACCTTTCATAGGGAAAATCAGGCAGATGGTGAGGATCAAACACACCCCTGCAGCCAGGGGACAAGCTCAGGGCTGAGCCTGAGTTCAGTGCTGGGTTGGGAGGATGCTGGAGGGCCCAGGGGACGTTGAGATGCAGCTCACATGGCACCTGGTGCTTGAGGAGCCCAAGTCAATGGTCCTACAAACCCCTTGTCCATCCCTACAGTGCCCTTCCTCAACTCCTCAGCAGACCCCGACGTTATTCCTGGGGCTGCTCCTCATTAAATGGCCAAGAAATTCCAGGAAGACAGAGGACACCCACTGGGGCTGAATGAAATTAGAGAGCAGAGCTCTGCTACAAGTGGTTTAATTCAAATTACAGCGAGATTTTATCGCCAACTGCATTTGCTCAGAGCCATGAGTCAGACCCCCACAAGGAATGAGAGCAGCTCAGAAAAAGAAGGGAATGATGATTTGTTGGGTTTATAATTAACTCTGGGGTTATTTTTATTTACCTTCCAGTTCTTAGCCTTCAGGAGTCAAATTTTTGAGCTTGCCTCAGTCAGGGGTGAAAACGGCTTAAAATTAAAGAGGGGAGGATGAAAAAAGAGAAGAGGAAGGAGCCTACGTTCCTGTGGTGCCAGGAGCTAGGGATTTGGGGTGGCACCACCCATCACAGGGGCTGCCATCCCCATCTCCGAGCCAGGGGCTGTGGGAACTGCAAGTACCACCCGCCCAGAGCTCCTAAGTCTGAGTGAGGTGGGTCAGAGTCCCCCTGTCCACAGGCACCATAAACCAGAAGGGCTGAGACAGTCGGTGGGAGTTCCCCAACTTCTTTCTGCCTGGCCAGGAGGGCTGGGACTCCCCAGCTCACACACCAGTGCTCATCAGCACCGCACTGGGGATGGTGTTTGATCCCCAAACACCTCCTCCAGGGGTGAAAAGGGGTTTTTGCTGGGGACAGTCCTGACTAGGACACCACGAACATCACTGGAGCTGGCACAACACCCTGAGACTCTCAGAGGGGCAGAGTGAGAGCTCGAGGAGCCCAACCAGGGTCACTTCATGATCCCAGCTCCACCAAGGAAGCGGGAGACAGCCCAGCAGTTGCTGGCCGAAGGCTGAGCTCCTCAGGGCCCCTGAGCAGCCTTCGAGCTCAGTCCTCAGCTGGTTCTCGTGGAGCTGAGCTGGGCAACCCTCCCCTTCTCCCTGCCTCAGGCTGTGTCTTCCCCCGTTTCCGCCGAGCAGGTAGTACCCTGCTATCTCTCACTGGAGCATCGTGTCCAATTTCTCCCTTGATTTAGCCCATATTTTGCTTGGCTATCAGTCAAATACAAGAGGGCTGCACTCAAGTGAACTAATCTCAGTTTACTTGCCAGCAGGTAATTTGAGAGACAATTTGGCAGGCACCCACTCCAGAACCAAGCAAACCTGGGCAATAAAGATGTGGGGAAACAATCCTGAAAAGCCATAACAAGGCAGCTAGTTCCACTCAGCAGCCTCTCATTCCACTGACGCTTCTGCTGACACTCAGGACCGCCCTGGCCTGGGAGGGGACCACCTGCTGGACCTCCAGCCGCGGCTCCACGCTCTCCTGAGGTGGTCCTCAATGGAGATCAGCGCTGGGTTTGCCAGCCTGAGCACTGGGTCTGGCTGGAGCAGGCAGCAGGAGGATTTGCTGAGTTGTGAAGAAGCACCTCAAGCACCTACAGCTCACTGCAAGCACCTTCCAGCACTGGTTCTGCTGTTGCAGCCTCAGAGCCCCACAGCCCCGCACTGGGGCAGCAGCAATCCTAGAGCTGCCGTGGCCCATCTCCATCACTGCTTGAGCACAGACCGCTGCAGCACCCACCCTGGGATGCTCTAGTGGAGGAGAGCAGACGCTCCGGTGGTCAACACCTAGCGGCTCCCTGCTTTGTGCAGACAGCGGGCTGAGCCCGGAGCGGGGCCGTGACAGTGGCCAGCGCTGGGCGCAGCCCCGGCCCGAGCAGGGGGCTGTGGGGCGGTGGCGGCGCGGCTCCGTCGCTCACGATGCCATTGTGCAGCGCTGGCATTAATCACGCCCTAGGTAAGCGTTCTGGCACTTTTATGGGAGCTTTGAAGCTAATCTGTCACTAATGCCTGCTGGATTATCATGATTTCTTACAGTTGTGATTCATTAACTCAGATGCCTAATAGAATTAGTATTAAACATCTTCCACAGATTTCTGCCCCAACACGTTGAGTTTTGAAAGGCCTCTCAATATTTCATTGTGTTGCACTAAGCGGCACTTTGTGTGGTCTCCCGCAGAACCTGGTGCAGACGGAGCTCCTCGGGGGCTGGTGCAGGGGAGGGGATCCAGCTCCTGGGGGGGCTGGGGGTGGCTGCAGGGGTCAGAGTGATGCCGCCAGCGCTAGGGGCCAGGCACGGTGGGCTGTGAGGGGTTCAGCCTCGGGAGAGTCCTGTGGAGGCCCCCTCCAGCCCGTCGGTGGGTAGCTGAGGCAGAGCAGAAGAGGTTAATCTGCTCTGAGGACAGAGAGTGCAGCGCAGACGTTAAATGTGACTGTGATTATCCGCCGGCCCTGGAGGAGCCCTTTCCCTAGACACCGCGATGCTGTTCCTAGAAGGACTATTATTCCTAATAATCAATATTAATTCCCAATGTGTTCTCCAGGGCTTAGAATGATTTCCTTGTTTGGGATAAGATCTGGAGCTCCAAGCAGGCTGCGAAGAGCGATCGGCGCTATCATTGCTGTTATTGTTATTAGCAGCAGCATCATCATCATCTCGGGTCTGGAAAAAACCCCTCATTTAGATAACCATCTCTCCCCAGCAGCAGGTTGTGCAGCTCAGAACCTTCTATCTGGCTGCTCCAATCTCACGTTGTGGGTGACAACGTTTTACAGTTGTTGTTAATAATAATGGGAGGCCAAGAGCAGGACAACCCTGTGTACGGGAGACCCCACAGACTCCTGCTGCAGCGCTGCCTCTGCTTCCCTGGGGTTCTCCTGAGAGAGAATCATGGAATCATTAGGGATTGGAAGGGACCTCAGAAGATCACCCAGTCCAATCCCCCTGCCACAGCAGGATCACCCAGACCAAGTCATACAGTCAGTCAGGGTTAGAAGGGACCACAGGATCACCCAGTTCCAAGTCCCCTACCATGGGCAGGGACACCCCACCCAAGACCAGGCTGGCCAGAGCCCCATCCAGCCTGGCCTTAAACACCTCCAGGGATGGGGCCCCAACCACCTCCCTGGGCAACCCATTCCACAACTCTCACGGTGAAGAGCTGAAGAGCTTCCTCCTCACATCCACTCTAAATCTACCCATCTCCAGCTTTGCTCCATTCCCCCTAGTCCTGTCGCTGCCTGTGGCAGAGGAGCCCCACTGCCACATCCCCAGCTGCTTCACTGAGGGCTGTGTTGGGGACCCCCAGCCTCGAACAGGCAGTGCTGGGGGATGCTCACTGGGCTAACTGGGAACAGCTGGAACTCTGGGCTGCTCCTCCAGACCGGACAGCAAACCCTTTCAGGCGTCCCCGGCCCTGACCCCAGGAACCCCACGTGAAGGCTGTCACCTACACAAACAGAGCAGGGGCAGTTCAAAGCGGGGCCAGAGCAGCTGCACAAACCCACAAACACTTGTGAGGAGGATGGACACCGACAGGGACCCCTGTCCTCCTCCGAGCCCCCTGGCCAGCACAAGCCTAGGCTGTGCCAGTGAACTCCTGCAGTGGGGTTTGGGGCAGAAACGCTGTTCTTAGAGCCACCTCTGGCAGAGAGGTCGGGGTCAGGGCAGGGTCTGAGTGATGGCTGCGAGTGGGACAGGGAGCGGGGTCACGGGGAGGCTGGGGAAGGTGGTTTGTCCCGGGGCCAGAGTCAATGTTCACCGGCGACTGAAGCCCTGTCCTACCCTGCAGTTGTCATCATCAATCACCAGGAGGACTCTCAGCATAAAGGTCCCCAACTGGGGAGCACCCCAAGTGCAGGGGTCCCCACTCCTCGGTACCAGTTGGGCTGAGCCCTGGCCACGGGCTCTGTTTGGAGCCTTTTGGCCACCAGACGGTCCACTTCCCAAACACAAACAGCTCCTTAGGCTTTCTGAGAGGGAAACAGGTCCCATGTTAAAGAGGAATAAAAAAACCTTAGAACTTCCCTGGTAGCTGGTCTGACCCAGGGAGTTAGTCGCTCCCTCCCCAGTTTTTGTTGTGGCCACAGCCTGGGGTCTCCCTGGGCAACCCCGAGCCATTAAAGCTGGAGAGAAGCATCTCCTCTCCTTCCCATCAAGCTGCAGCTCCTGGTGCCAGGGCAGGAACCTCGGGAAGGGAGATGGTGCCTTTGGCACGAGGGGCTTCCTCTGGATCCCTGCTCTGCTCCATCAGCCCAGTTCTCCTGGAAACACCCAGCGTTTTCCAATTGTCTCTCCCAGTTTAAGGTGGGCAGCTCCAGAACAGGGACAAACACCCAACACCCAGGGTCAGGGAGAGGCTGCTCTTGGGGTGCCCAGAGCCTGTGGGACGGGCTCTGAGGTTCCGCAGCACCTCAAGTTGAAGGAGCCGCGGAAGCCAGGGCCGGCCAGGAGCGACTCAGAGCAGCTTTTGTCTGCTGGAATGAAAGGGGTGGTCATGGGACAGCAGTCAGCCGGGCGAACACGGGGGAGAGAGCTTTAATTGGGGTGACGGGGAGGCTGCCTTTGAGCGGGAGCCAGTGGGAGGCCGGGTTTGATCTCCCTGTGGGACAGGGCCTGTGAGGAGCCGCGGCCCGGGCGGGGGGACGGACACCTGCCCCTCACATGCTGCGGGTCCCCCGTGGGCTTTGATCTGGGCCGGCTGCGTGGGAGGGTGTCGGGGCTCGGGGAGGGGTGCCCAGGGCACTTTCATGCTGCCCACAGGGGGTCTGCGGGGTGGGGAGGGGGTTGCATGCAGGAGGGGGACCTCAGTCACCAGCTGCGGGGTCAGCCCAGGAGGCGCCGGGGCCAACGGGAGTTCGTCCAAAGGGGAAAGTTCATCCCTGGTCCAGGGGGAGTGGTGGGGGGCTAGGGGCTTGCTGACACCGTGGGGAGAAGGGTCCAGGGGAGTGGAGGGGCTATGGAGGACGAGAGCAGCTCTGGAGAGGGTCACCCTGGACTGCTGCAGCCCAAAGGGGTGTTGGCGGGGTCACTCTGGGATGGAGAGGCTGAAGCTGGGGCAGAAAAGGGGGTGCCCTGTGTGATGTCCCCTGCTCTCACCATCCTGCTGACAGCCTGCTCCAGAAGCCCTGTGCCCAGCACAACCAGAGGCACCAGCAGGCAGGAGAGAGGAGCAGGCGACCACCCAGGGTGCTGCCTGTCAGCAGCGGCACAAGGTGTCCCCCGGGGGTTCAGGGGTGTGGGTCACCCAGCCCCTTCCCAGCAGAGTTCCCAGTCCAAAGCACCATGCAAGGAGCAGGGTATCAGGTCCTGTCCCTGAGGACTGGGCACTGCTCAGGGGGTTTGGTGACTCCCAGGCGGCAGCACCCAGTACGCCACGAAGGGGTGACTGGGGCCGGCACCTTTGGGCCCAGCCCTGGTTTATTCTCAGCCTGACATTTGTGTGGGGCAGGCAGAGCAGGTCGCGGGTGCTGGAGCTGCAGGGTTCCTGTGTGGTGTGAAAGAGGATCCCCACAGCTCTGCTTTCAGCCTGACCTTGAAACCGGAGCAGGGAGCAGAGCTGGGCTCTGCTGAGCAGAGGATATGGAGAGGATGTGGGATGCCCTTGTGTGGATCATAGAATCATAGAATCACTAGGGACTGGAAGGGACCCTGAAAGATCATCTCTTCCAATCCCCCTGCCACAGCAGGATCACCTAGACCAGATGAGCAAAGGGTATTTCTGGCTCCAGGACCCTCCCTGGGAGCAGAGCTTCTGCCATTGCTTTCCCCCTGGCTTGGGACAGGGAAGGTCTTCATGATGCCTTGGTAGATGGTCTGGGTCTTGCAAGCAGTAAATGTCCCAATTGTGAGAAAAGGGTCAATGAGGGGAGTCTTCAGGGTCAATGGGGGGGTCTGCAGGGTCAATAGAGGGGTCTACAGGGTCAATAGGGGGTCTATAGAGTCTATTTGGGATCTATCTTGCATGTGAGCAAGAACAACCCCAGGTACCAGGATAGGCTGAGGACTGAGCTGTAGGAGAGTAGTTTAGGAGAAAGGGACCTGGGTGTCCTGGTGGACAGCAGGATGGCCATGAGCCAGTGTAGGGCAACAAGGATGATGAAGGAGGGGGAGCACCTCCCTTATGAGGAGAGGCTGAGGGAGCTGGGTCTCTTGAGCTTGGAAAAGAGGAGACTGAGGGGTGACCTCATTAATGTCTATAAATATGTGAAGGGTGGGTGTCAGGAGGATGGAGCCAGGCTCTTCTCAGTGTCTTCTAGAGATAGGATGAGGGGCAGTGGGTGTGAGCTGGAACAGAGGAGGTTCCACATCAATATGAGAAGGAACTTCTTCCCAGTGAGGGTGACAGAGCACTGGAAGGGGCTGCCCAGGGGGGTTGTGGAGTCTCCTTCTCTGGAGATGTTTAGGACCTGCCTGGATGTGTTCCTGTGTGACTTGGTCTGGGTGATCCTGCTGTGTCAGGGGGATTGGACTAAATGGTCTTTCGAGGTCCCTTCCAATCCCTTATGACTCTATAAGGTCTATAGGGAGGTTATGTGGACCACGGTGTCTGTAGCAGGTCTGATGCAGGTCTGATGGAGCTCTGATGGAGCTCAAGACAAGCACAGGAAAGCCCTTCCCTGTCCCACACCAGTATCACAAAAGCAAGTCTCCAAAAACCCCAGAGTCTGTAAACTGGGGTCCTGTTTCCTAATCTCTGCAGTAAGGAAGCAGCGTGTTGAATCTAAAATATCCCTCTGGTAAAAGCTGACTGTTTAAAGAGCACTGGGGTCTTAGAAATGCAAAACAAAGCTCTGCTGATGAAAAGCACATGGTTGGCCCGGGAGGCCGGAGTAGCCAGGAAAATCACTTCTGACAGGATTTTGGCTTTTTCAATCCCGCAAGACATGATGGTGATTTATTACAGTGATGTCAGCTGCGGTCGAAAAAAGTTCCCTGTGTTGTCTTAATAAAAGAGCTTTACCTTGAAATCATTAAACCCTCAGCCTGTTTATTTGAAGTGATGACTGGGAACGCGCCCGGTCCCCTCTAAATCACTGGGCCCTTCGTGGGAACATCTGCTGGCACGCAGGGTGCGGTGACAGCCCGGAGCTGCCTGGGCTGATGCGGCTTGGGTGATGGATGTGGTTAGGGGGGCTTTGAAACCTGGGGGAGAGGAGCTCACCAGGTGCCAGGCAGCCCCCCTTTACAAAGGGAGCGGGAATTAGAAAGACAAGGGGGTCTATCTGTCTTCTCCTGCCATCACACAGATGTGAGCGGCTGCTCCTCACGAGGATCTGCTCATCTTGGTGGAGATCAGCAGGGCAGTGTCTGTACCCTGCTCAGTCCCTGGACAAAGGAGAACATCAGTTGTGCTGGATGTGTTGGCAAGTGGGAGCTGTGGCTGCTCCTCACAGCAGCTCTGCCTTGCTAGGACGTCTGCCCTCCCCACTGAGGAGCTCTGGGTTGTGCAGAGGGTGCTGATGGGGGTAACCAGACCAGCTCCTCACACCCTTCCATTGCTTTCGAGCACACTGGCCCCACTTGCCAACAGTCCCACACACACTGCAGCTTCATACCTATAGTCCAACGTGTGGCACAGATCCCCAGAGCTCATGAAGCCCCTGTGGCACCACAGTCCTGGCTGGAGCACAGCAGCAGGATGAGCCTGCAGTGGGCAAAATCCGGGGGCAGTTGGCTGCTGCCCTCACAGGGGACCAGGACACGCTTGGCTAAGAAAGCTCTGAGCACACACAAGTGACAGGCTTTGCCCCCAGTCACGGGTGCAACGGGGCACTAACGTGCTCAGCTTGGCCCTCAGGATGGCTTGGCTGAGGATGAGCAGCCCCAGCAGCAGCATCGGTGCCCTGTTGAAGGCAGAGCGCGGAGCCCAGCTGATGTGGAACCCAGCAGCAGCCGTGGAGGTGTGAGTGGGCAGGAGTCAAACGTCTCCTTCCCAGCTTAATTCCGCTGTCAAGACAGATCGGTGTCATAGCTGCGCCGGGGCGCGGAGCGCCGCAAGAACTGTAATCGAAATAACCTGCCAGGCTCGGCTGCCATCGCTCACCCGGCTGATCGAGTTAGCTGAGCTCAGCAAATCACATTAGCCAGAGCCAGCACAGACACCTCACCAGTGGGGACCCCAGCTCCATCGAGGCAGCCTTGCAGAACAGGGGGTTCGTCCTCATTCCCACAGGCAGCACCAACTGCAGCTTGGCTCTGCAGCCACGAGCCCTTTCCCTCGTATCTGGCAGCAGTTAAGGGCTGAGCAATATTTACTCCTTGGGTAAACAGTTGTAATCTCCCTAACCAGAGTTTATCACGGAGAAGTGAGTTAAATTCCTCTTGGATAATCCCTGCCTGCTGTGGTTTTCCTAGCAAGACATTGCAGATGTCACTCAATGTAAACGGGTGGCTCCAGGCCACAGAGCAATGAAGGCTGGACCTGAGGAAGAGGAGCGCAGGTCCCCCTGCTTCAGAGGCTGCTCAGACCGGGGCTGAGCCTCGGGAGAGACAGCCGAGGGCTCACCAGCACAACCTGCCTCCAAGAGCTGCGACGAGCGGGTTCCTGGCAGGAACTGCTGGAAAGCAATTCCTGACACCAGCCAAAGCCAACCCTGAGCCTAGGGGCTCCTCATCTGAGTGGGAGAGCTGTGAGCAAGAGCTGGCCCTGGCAGCCGGTGCCCAGCGCAGGGCAGGAGTGGAGCCTCTCTGCTCAGCCTTCACCACAGCAGAGCCCCACGGCAGGAACTGCAATAGAGATGGCACAGATCTGGTGGAAAAACCCCCTCAGTGGGGTGTTTACACTGAAATTCCAGTACGTGGTGGCTGGAAGGGTGCTTGGGGTGAGCCAAGCTCTGACCCTGCTCAGGGACACCAGAGCAGTAGCAGAGCCGGGTCGCTTGGCGGGTCTGGAGAGAGCAGACAGCACCCACCTCAGCTGCAGGAGCTGTGTGTTCCCGTCAGTGTATTTGTGTTTGACTTGTAGGCTGAGCTGGAAGTCACGGGTGGCATCCATCAGCGCTGCGGCTGTTAGAGAATTAACCAGCCTTAAAGAGCCTCCTGCACAGCTCGCCCTGTGACCAAGACTCTGACTGGGTGGCCCCCCATGGAAGGGGGAGAGGACCAGCACTTGCTGGGGAGGCAGCGATGGTGCAGGCTTGGGGAGGAGCAGATAGGACTCGATGGGAAGAGCCAACGCTCCAGTCTCCTCTGTAACTGAAGGAGATGGGCAGTTACAACCACCCAGCTGCCACAAACCATCAGCTCCAAGGCTTCACTCAGCCATCGGAGCCACAGGAAGATGCTCAGGGAGCTGCAGACGTGGTGGCTACAGGAGCTGGGCGTAATGTGCGACGTTCAGATCAGTCTCTTCCCACCAGGCTGTTCCCGCTGTGTCTGGCAGGAGATGCAGCAGAGAAGGAGATGCAGCTGGGACGAGGCTGCAGCTCCTTCCCTTGGCAGGGCTGGGTGCTCTTCTCCCTCCCCTCTGTCACACTGCACCAGCAAAAAACTTCCCGAGAGGCTGGGTTCACGGTGAAGGGGTTTGAGCTGCCTTCCCTGCTGCCCCACTATGGGAGAAGAACTACAAACAGGGGCCCCAGAGAGGCTTAGGTGGGAGATGAGCCTGGGGGAAGCAGTTCACTCCTCTTGTGCCCTGGGCTCCCCATCCAGGCAGGTAACTGGTGGCAGAGACAACACAGCAAAACACCAGTAAAACCTGGGGGGTCTGGGTGGGTGACACAAGGCTCAAGCCTCGAGGTTTCACCACGAGGGTTCTGTGGCCAGATCCAGTGGGACCAGTGGCCTCGAAGGGTGCCGCAGCCTCCCGAGCAGGCACATCCCCACCCTGCTGAGAGCACAGCGAGGCTCGGGCTGAAGGCACCGAGACTTTGTGCCCCGCTGAGGGGCTCTGGGCAGAGAGCTGGGGCTGCTGGCGGCATGCTGGAGCAGGGAGGGTCGCTCCCTGCCTTGCGTGTCTACAAGCAAATTAAAAATGAAATAAATAAATGAGCTAGTTTACAAATAGAACTGTTACTTGTTACTCACAGGATTAACAGTCTCCTTTCATTTTTTTTTTCCCTCCCTTTTTTTTTTTTTCCAAGGCTGTGAAAGACGTTTGTTTCAGTTGCCAACATCTCCCCAGAACTAATGTGGGTGGATTGTGACAGATATAATTTCTCCATCCTACAGTTTCATCAACTTGAGTTCTGTTAAACTATACCCGCTGGGCTTAGCTCCTTTTAAAGTTTCCGCTTTGACAGGTAGATTTATTAGTCTTGAAATTTGTACAAATCAGATGTCACTCGTGGCAACTTGTCAAAACGTCAGTCTGGTGAGGGAGGCATGAAAGGATTTTCTGGAGAGAGAGAGACGGGAGGCAGGCTTGAAAGAGCTCGAGCGGAGCAGAAGAAAGGAGCGGGGAGGGATCGCAGCCCTCTTGATCCTGGGGGTTTTTACTTTATCCAGCGCCATGCAGCGGGAGAGGCTGCGGGTCCTGCCTGCTGGCCTGTCAGCATCTGCCAGCGGCTCCTCGCTCAGGGCTAGCAGCTCCTCGCTCAGGGCTAGCAGCTCCTCGCTCAGAGCCAGCGGCCGTGCAGCCTGCTCTGGGTGTCTGGGGCACAGCTGAGGGATGGGGAGGGGCAAATCCAGCTGGGTTCAAGACATCCCATTATGGCCCCGTTATGAGGGTGATGCCTTCTGCACCCGAGGAGCTGAGGTCCTCTGCCAGCAACCCTCTCCCACCCCAGCAGACACCCGCCCTCCATTTCTGCTGCAGGCAGCTCCAGACGGAGCCTTCTGTGCGCTGGGAGGGCAGCAAAGCCCAGCAGAGCAGTCCCTGGGCTGTCTCACCCTGGGCACTGCCATCCATCCCCCTTAGGGCATCAGACCCTTAGGATGTGGGTACCAGTCTCCTTCTGTCCCTGACACCGATTCTGATGGAAGTTTCTCCCCCAGAACTCAACGTAGGGTTCCTGAAATGAGATTTTCCTGTGGCCGGTCACACAGCATCGCTCTGGCTGCTGGCTCCAAGATGATCAGGAAAGTCTCCACCAAAATCAACATTTTCACATGAATATTTACACTGGGCTGGAGAAACATGTTTGGGCTGAAGAGAGATTTGTTGGAGTTTGTGTGATGGGTGACGTCGCTCCCCTGGTGATGTTGGGACCTTGCCTGGGGCAGGATCACAGAGCAGAGACTGGCACTGCCCTGCTGAGTGTCCAAAGAGCCACCAAATGGGGCAGAAGCTGGCCCTGTAGCAGTTGCCTTCGTCCTCTGGAGACACTGGGGTTGATCTGGAGATGCTGGGGTTGGTCCCTCAACCCAGGAAGCTCCCAGCACACAGAACCTTTCCTGTAGCCTTTCACATCCCAGTGAGATACTGGCCCAGTCTGGAGCTCCCAAGGGATCTAGGGGTCCAAGAAAACTCACTTTCCCTTCCCGAGCTGGAGCTCCAGCAGCACCATCACCTCAGGAACCCTGTCCCTGGTCCAGAGCTGCTCCTAGCCTTCTCTCCCTGCCCTTTGCTGATCACACACCCTGCTGAATCATGGAGCAGAGATGATCTAACCCTGAGAACTGATGTTTGTCCCTCAGCCTGGAGAAGGGGAGCTCTCCCCAACAGCCCCCCCACAACCATCTTTGGCCTGGGTGGCGACTGAAACGTTTTGTTGAGCCAAGTGTCCAGGAGAGGCAAAGGCCCCCAGTAGCCATTGCCTCTGCCTGTTCCCCTGAGCCCAGCTTCTCCAGAGTGAGTCCCTACCTGGGGGACCTGCACCCCCCAGCTGCTCCAGCTGTAGGTTTGGGGCTGTTTTCAGAGGGTTGGCACACACTGAGCTCCCCTGGCACTGTGGGAAGGGGAGGGGACCCCAGAGCTGGGTCCAGCCCTTGGCCACCCGTGGCCTCAGCGCTCTGCCCCTGTCCTGGGGTTTCGCCTTCCTGCTCCTCACCCCAGCGACAGCAACCGGACCCTGCGGCAGAGGGAGAATTAAGCCGAGCAGCTTCGCTTAATTAACCGGCCCATAAACGATTCCCTCCTTTGAGGGGCTCAGAGCGATCATCTCATGAAAAGAGGGGGAAAACCCACTTCAGAGGGGAGGATTTGCTTTAGAAGAAAATGACTGCGTGTCACTCCCAGCCCCCAGTCCCTTTCATGTGGCAGGAGAACGGTGGCAGCTCCCTTCCATCAACAATCGGGTACCTGGGGTCTCTGCAGTTCCACAGCCTGGGCTGGGGCAGGGTGGAGGGTCCCTCCACGTCTCTCCTCGGGCTTCCCGCTGCTCTGGGTGTCTGCAAAGTGATTTCGGTGCAGGCAGCAGGGAAAAGAGAGAGGGAAAGGGAAGAGGAGGGGGGGGAAAACCCTGGCTGGCACGAGTTCAGAAAGCTCTCCAGCTCACACATCTGGTTCTTATATTTCAAAGTTAATTAGTCATATTGAGGCTGTCTGAAGATAAATTTATCATCCAGAAAAAACACAAACAGTTTGAAAAATGAAAGGAAGTGGGGTGACATGGCTTGACGTTTAAATAAATCATTTTAACATGATTAAAAAACTTGTCCTCCCTGACACCCGGAGCTGGATACTCTGGAAAGACTTTCTGACACAGACAAGTCCCCGTTCGGGGCACAAAGCCTCTGCCAGTCACTTACACAGGACCTTCTTTGGACCATCACTGCTCCCAGTGACTACTGGGGGATGCGATGCACAGCTGGGGCTGCTCAGGATGCAGCAGCTGGGGACTGGTGGGGGGGGGGTCACACAAAGCCAGTCCTGCACTGGACAGGCTGGAGGGTTGAGCAGCGCTGGGATGTGACTGGAACACCCTGTATGCTGACCCCAAAGGCACAGGAGCCCACCCTCCCAGCTTGGGGTGCAGCCAGACACGAAGCACCGCTGCCCGGTGGTACCCAGCGGTACCTGCTGCCCCGTCCTCCCCAGCATCACAGCAACAGGCAGGGCTGGTCCAGCACAACACCAGTGCTTGCTCCTAGGAGCAGCCCTGTCTCCTCACCTTTACTAACGGGATAACGAGAGACGCTGGTCCTGCTGCTAAGGTCTCGATAATTCAGAGCCGAGCTCGTTGGTGATCTGTCACAGCGTGTTCTCACAAACACCCCACAGAAGTCCTATTAGACCGGTCCTTCAGATTTACATCCACGTTATCAAATTTCCTTCTCACTGCCTTGAGTGACGGGAGGGCTGTGATTAAATGAACCACTGTCCCAGAGCATCAGCGAGAAAGCAGGCCCTTGCGCCTGCCTGACAACGTGTCTGCAAGCCAAACATCCATCAATATTAGGGGAAATCAGCATCTCAGATGACCCAGAGGGAGAGCTCAGCTGCTTTCAATTCCCATTCACCTGCTCCATCAGATGCTTTCAAGGGACAGCAAAGTTCTGCTGAGCCTGGCTCAGTTGCTGGGACTTTTCATCTCCCAAGTCCAACCCCATCCCTGGGGAATCACTTGGGGGGTGTCTCCCCTTGTCCAGCCCCAGCCCCAGCCCCTTGCCCTGCTGTTGTGGTGCTGGGAGGGGAGCTCTTTGAGTTCCTTGGTGTCCAGAAGTCCCAAGCAGATCCCTTGAGAAGAAAAGCAGGGGCTGTCCCTCCCGTTCCCACAGCAGACAGCAGCGCCCCAAGAGCTCTCCTGGAGCTGAGAGAGTCCACAGGGTGGGAAGATTCCTGTCTTGTGCCAAGAGCAGGGCTGTCCCGGGCACGGAGAGTGACTGACACACAAAGATAAAGCAGTGATGCCTGATAGAGAAATGAATATTCAGGCTGTTTGAGGAGGGCTGGGTACAAGGTTTCTGCGACTCCGAGCTGTCAGGGCCTTCACCATAATTGTCCAAAAGTTCCTTGATTACCTCCTAACAAACCTGTCAGCTGCCTTTGAAGTATCAGAACAGTCTCATCACATCTTATTAAATAGTAAACATCATTTGCAAGCGCGCGGCAGCTACAGGCAGCGCGCTGACGCCTCGGCAAGGCGGGTCGCTGGGGTTTGAGCACCGGCACTGCTCCCCGCTGCGGGTCTGGGGGGTCCTGCAACAGGCACCGTCCTGTACTGGGCACAGGGCTGAGCCTGGGGTCCTGCTCTGCACCAGGCACCATCCTGTACTGGGCACAGGGCTGAGCCTGGGGTCCTGCA
>VXBP01005204.1:156536-178922 GCA_013400115.1 Rhinopomastus cyanomelas
AGGGCTGGGGGGCCTGCCCTGCACCAGGCACCGTCCTGTACTGGGCACAGGGCTGAGCCTGGGGTCCTGCACCAGGCACCATCCTGTACTGGGCACGGGGCTGAGCCTGGGGTCCTGCTCTGCACCAGGCACCGTCCTGTATTGGGCAGAGGGCTGAGCCTGGGGTCCTGCTCTGCACCAGGCACCGTCCTGTATTGGGCAGAGGGCTGAGCCTGGGGTCCTGCTCTACACTGTCATGTACTGCCCATGGGGCTGAACCCAGTCCTGCAGGAAGTGCTTTGGGGTAGCACCACTGAAAACAGAGGGATGAGCGGGAGCTCAGCTCCTCTTTCCCATGAAGCAGCACCAGGCTGAGCTCCTGCTGTCCATCCAGCAAAACTGGGGGTTCCAGCCGGTGGGAAGAAGTTCCTGGGCTCACTCCCCACAACTTCCCAGCTGTTCCCCTCAGAAGCCACCCGAGAACCCACCCGTGCCAGCCCGGCGTGCTCTGCTGAAGGGAAGAGTCTCCTCATGTGCAAAGAAAACCGTTCTGGGTCCACCCCTGAGTTCTCAGGCTGCTGCTTCAAGCCAGATTTGGAGAAGCTGATTCCAAATGGTGAAGAGCCTTTAGACTCTTTCAGAGAAGGGTCACTGTGCAATGAGCTGTGAGCTGGTGAGAGTTCACCCTAAATCCTGCCAGCTGACACAGCCTGGCTCTGCTTTGGGAGTGGATGGGGCAGACCCAGCTCTGGCCCAACCTGAGGTGGTGCTTTGGGAATCACAGTCACAGCATCAGCACCAAACAGACCTCATCCCAGTGCTCTGCTTCGCCCAGGATGGATGTCAGCAGAGGGGTCTGGTGTACTTCCTTCCCCCAGCTCTCAGGCTTAAACAGGGCCTTTGGGGCTGTGATCTGGAGCCCTTCTCACCCCCAGAAAGCCCCCAGTTAAACCCACACCCCACCAGTTTACTGCGTGCTGGCGAGGAAAAGCCAGGTGGATCCTATTGTGCCTGGTTCATCATTAAAAACACTGGGAGCCTCACAATAAAGCCGGCAAGATTTGGAGCTTTAATTCCAGATCAAAGGGGCTTTGGGAAGGAGCATCCCAGGTTCAGTGCTTATCTCAGCCAGACCCCACGAGCTTTTGAAGTTGCCCCATCAGTCACTAATCAAAGATCTCCTTTTAGATGGGGAAATCAAATCCCTTTCAGCAGAACCCAGTGGTTATCAGTTTCTAAACATCACTTGTCTTTGAATGACCTTCTTTTTGTGAGCTGACCCTGGAGCAGGAAAACCCTGCGAGAACCGGCCCCTCAGTTTGCAGAGCTTGGGCACACACAGGGCTTTGCTGTCAGGCTGCTGGAATCAGCAAAGAATGTGTGTGTGGAAGTAATAAAACCCTTCAGAGGTAAATAAATACCCACTGAGCCCCTGCTTCACACAGCTATTGCCTTCCTCTGTGAGCACCAACAAAGACCCTGTGCTGCCAGTCAGGGCAGGAATGCTCAGGACTATCAGTCCCTGCTTTTCCTCATCACACCCAGACGGCACCAGAGCAGAGGATAAAGTTCTTAAATTCTTTAGCCTTTTGGCTAAAGAACCCCTCTGGTAGCAGGAACAAAAGCTCTTGCCTCAAAACCACTAGGAGTGATGAATCTGGAGCATCCTGGAAGGTCATTTAGGACCAGGTTTGCACAAGCTGGGCTCAGGAGGAAGCTGTGAGACCAATGTGCCCTCACAGGAGCCTTGTTCTGCCACCACCAGCAGCAGCAGGAAAGTGCCAGCAGCACCCAATGGAGCAGGGAAAGGGCAACTCTGGCAGCTGCCACCTCCCTATAGCCAGGCAGGTGCCACTCCTGTTGCTCCACTTTACCCACTAAGGAACTCCCAAGATCTTCCCTTGTCACCCTTTTCCCTTTGAAACTGTCAGGGAACTTGTTTCAGGCTCTTAAAGCCCCTGTAGGGTTCTGCAGAGCAAAGCTGCAGCGCGGAGCTGCTCTGGCCCGTCCGCTGCCCCCAGGAACATTCTCTGGTCCTCGTTACGCTGATCCCACTATGTCCCTGTGATCCCTCCTTGTAAACCTGCTGTGCAGTTATCAGATGTCCTGCTTCTCCTTTCAGCCCCTCTTCTGATGGGAATTTACACCTTGAAAGTCAATGTGGAACATGAGCAGGGCTGTGGCCCATCTGGCCACCGGATCCTGAGTCGCTGGCTCCGCGCAGCAACCGCCTGCAGCCCCCCACTGTGGGGCTGGACCCGCTCCCTTCTTGAGATTCACCACCCACTGTCTTGGTCTTTCCCTCTACTTCTGGAAGTGGTCTCATGGCTCCACATCCTTCCCTGTAACCAGAATCTTCACGTTCCCTGGCTCAGCGCTCAGCGCTAACCCTACAGCCCTGCACATGGGGGCTGGCTGGGCCAAGGACTGGCTGGCAGCAGCCACAGAGGGGCTCAAAATCAGGCAGAGGGACTCTCAGGCTGCGAGAGGCTGCGTGAGCAGTGAGGTGTGAGGCTGAAGGCAGAGGGGAACACCCACAGCAGCTCTGGGACGCCCTATAGGCATCCCAGCTTCTTCCCAAAGCAGAGAGGGTCCTTCCGGGGGGGTGCTGGTGCCCCACACCTCTGTCACTCCACACCTCTGTCACCCCAACGGGATGTCTCTGCTGGGTAAACCACCCCCTTTCAAGAAACAGAAATGAAGTTAAAGGTGGAAAAACAAAGCTCCAGTGGACAGTGGTGTCTGCAGATCACCAGGCACCTCCGTGCCAGGGAGTTTATGGGGCTGTACCTGCTCTCTCACACATTTCCCTGGGAGACTTGGAATCATTAAAAAGAACCCTTTCTTATAAAAACCCCAAACAAAAGATATCAGTGTCCCAGGCAGCAGCAGCAGCCTGAGGGCAGCGCTTTCTGTGCGGGTGAAGCGCCCGGGCACCGCTGAACCCCGTCCCCAGAGCCCTTTGAACGCTGCGAGTGTGAGCGCAGGAGCCGAGGAGCTGGGAGTGTCAGGGCCAAGAGCTGCAGGATTTTTTTAATAAGGGCTCAAGCAAACTAATAAAAAGCCCCCGTCAGCAGGGCAAATTTTGCTCCAGCTGGGAGCTGGATTCCTGTTAAAGGGAAGTGCCAGCAGGCCCTTTAGCTCCAGTGGCACTCGCAGACACGGCTGTAATTACCAGCTTGCTGTTGCTGCCTGAGAGCTGTTATGAATTCCAGTGGGCAGAGGGGCATCGAGGAACAGTAAATCACCCCAACAAAAGGTGTGGGCAGCAGGGAGCAGCTCCAGTGTTAACCAAGCACCGTCGTAAAGAGCTGGAATGATGAACACGGGCCATAGTTGGAGCTGAACCGGCACACGGGGAGCTGGCTGTCCCCGAGGAGCCTGAGCATCTCCACAGACTGAGAAGGCAGGTCATGCTTACTGGTCCTTTGTCTCCAGGAGCCCCAAAGCTCCCAGTTTCTTCTTCAGAGTGGGAAGACCATCGCTGTGGCTACGTTGCAACTGAGGAGAGCAGAATCCTCGGCTCCACACGCTCCCAGATGCTCAGAGCCTCCTTGCACAGGCGGTGTGAGGGTGGGTCCCCATCCCCTTACAGGGAAACGTGAGGGAAAAAGCTGGTGTTTGTGAGAGTGGAGGACCCAGCAGCCCAGAAAGAGTTTTGCTTGACATCTCCATGTTGAAAAATCCTGCCTGGAGCAGGTTCAGTGCCTGGGTGCCCCTTGCTGACCCCCATGGAGTCTCCTTATACTGGTTTTGCAGTTTGGGTCTGGGAGGGACCAGAGAAAGGGAAGCACATAAATACAGAGAGACGAGCTCGGGGGGCCATTGGGACTCCTGCCTGGTTCACACTCAGCCCAGCCCAGCCTCTCTCTTATCAGGAGGGTCTCTGATGCTCATGAGAAGAGATCCCAGTTAGCTGAGACCTCCCAGTGCTGCAGCACCTCTCCTCATGCCCCAGCACCCCTCCCCATGCCCCAGCTTGCTGCAGCAACTTCCTCTGAGCCGATATTTTAGGAAGGACTGTCACCACCCCTCCAAGCACCAACTGAATAATCTGTTGTTGATTTGTACGTGGATTTGTACCGGAAAAGCCTTTCCCAAGACCCCCAGCTTTACACAGGCTCCTTTATTAGCCTTGGATGGAGCTTTGCAGGAGGGTGAGCCCCAGGCTGAGCTCTGAGTCACAGGACCATTGCTCAACGCTGCTGCCTCACCGCAGGAACCTAAATCAACCCTAGGCTAGAACTTCTGAGGGAAGTTCAGACCCTTGACGTGAGTTACAGCTCAGTGAGGCAGCTCTCCCATTGCAAACCAGTGCTTATTTGGTCCGCTGGGCACCAAACATGGTCTGTGAGCTGGAAACCTCTGGCCCAGCTTAGCAAAGAAATGAGTTTGTTTGATGGTTTCACCCCCTGCGGGGTGCTGTTGGAGCTGCCCTTCTCTCCTGAGGAGACCCTCTCACCCCACTCCTCTCCACTTCATTCCGGGGACAGTCACTACCAGCAGTGTTTTTGCTGTCCTGTCCCCCTCTGGCTGCCTCAGGGGACACACACACCGTCGGGGAGATTGAGCTGATCCCCCTCCCCAGCCCGTGTGTGGGAGGGCAGGTACCTGCAGGGAGCGCGGACCCCCCGTCTGACACAGGGATGGAGCCCCCCAGACCTCCCCGCTCCCCAAGACCCTTCGCCAGGGATTACTTCTGCGTAACCAGCCGCGTCCCCAGTCCTCCACAGCCATCATCGCCCAGCAGACTGGGGTGACCTGAGCAAACAACGGCTCTGCCTGCCGACGCCGGGGGAATGCCGATGCTCGTTCTCCTCCCCTTGATGGATCTTCCTGCTTGCAGAGATTTGTCTGCAGAGCACAGGCTCCCTGCACCCTGGCAAAGGCAGCGCTGGCCCCCCGACAGCCGCACTATTGATGTCCCGACGCAACGGGCGAGGAGGGAGAGCTGTGAGGGAAGCGGCGAGTCCGCACCGCAGCCCATCAGCACAACGAGAGAGGCAGAGATTGCGCCATAAATCCGGAGCGGCTGACACTTGTTAAATTCATGGCTTTAGCACCCAGCAAAGTGTCTCCTTTTTATCAGGAATTTGTTGACAAGGGTTGCAAAAAGATCTACAAATAATACTGAGCAGGGCTATGAAAATGTATTTGTGGAACATTTCAGTATCAGGGATCACCATTATATCGGAAGAATTCATCTTCCTGGAACATTTTATTAGGATCTGGATTTTATAGCTGCTCCCTTTTAATTTTTTTAAAAATTTATTATTTTTTTTTCATTTCTCCAGCAAATGCAGCTCTGGCTGAGAGGAGGCTGGACCAGCATCTTACATCTCTGCGCACCCGCACCCCAAGTCCCTGATGTATCCCCGGCGCTCTCAACCTGGCAGCAGCCATTAGGGGTTTGGTTTTCCAGGTTCCCTTCTGGGGGCTGCTTTTCCCCGTGGATTTCTTGGGTGACCTCAGGCTCTGGAGTCCACCCAGTCCCACTGGCTGCTCACAGGATCGGAACCAAACAGCGAGGCTGGGGACCAAGCCTTGGGGACCAGGTACACCCCACCCTGAAGCCTCATGAGACACCAGCTCAGGAAGGGACATCCCCAGACACCCCATTACACAGCACTTGAGGTCCCAGTGCTGGCCAGGAGGTGACACTGGAAGCAGCTGGCTGAAGGTGACCCGGGAAGGTGCCCACACCCACATCCCCAGCCCCAGCTGCCCACACTGAGCACAAAGCCCAGCTGGGCTCTGCTCTGGTTGCCCCACACATGCCCCCCAACGAGTGCCCACCTGCCCTCTCCCCTTCCCGTCCCCTTCCCCCTCAGCAGCTCCAGCTGCCTGGCAGAAGTGATGATGAATTCCCCGCAGTGGCACTACAGACAGTCATAAATAACCCCCCGCTCCTCGGTGCCGGCACTTTCCATTAGGGATGTCTGGATCGAGCTGGTGATACCCCCCGTCTGCAGGGCCCAGCCGTAAAATTTATCAGTGCGCTTTCCTCACCCCATAAATCACCCCGACTGGGAGCCATCTGGCAGATAAGACCCTACAAACACATGACCAAGGAGCAGCAGTGGGCAGGCAGCTACTCTGCAGGCTGGGACATGGCAGAAGGGCACCTCTGCAGAGGCACCGGGGTCTGTGCTGGCTGGGGAGGAGCAGAAAGGGGCATTTTGGGGTTTCCATACCCTTAATGGCAGCTCAGGAGGAAATCACCCCCCTAAAAAATAAATCCCACTGGACATCCCCAGGGGCTTCCACTCTTAATCAAATCTCTGCAGAAGAGGCCACATAGTGGGGTGATGGAGGCCACTGGTTCCACCTGGGACCAGACACAGCTCAGAAGCACCAGCTTCACTCACCAAGAGCCCAGTATGCACCAGCTTGCCAGCCAGACAGCAGGCAGACACATGGGAGTGTGACCTCAGCACCAGAAAACACCCCAGTTTGGCTCCCCAGTGCTCATCACACAACTCCAAGCAACACCCCAGCTCCTGAGGGATGGTCCAGCCATCAACACCCGCAGCTCCGGATCCATGGTGGGTGCTGTGAACACAGACACTCAGAGAGAACCAGCAGGAGGGGAAATCTTCTGAGGTCAGAGATCTCAGAACTGCAGGAGCCTCTGGCAGAACTCCCATGTTCCTCTTCCTCTCACTGGGCAGAGGCAGCAGCCCAGTCCAGCCCAGCTCCCCTCAATCCCTCGTTATACATTTCACTGCAGAGTGAGGTGCAAATTGATACCAAATCAGCCCGTTCACACTTCGCACCCGCTCTGAGCTACAGAAATGTGGAAGGAGCTGAAGAATGGGGCTCATTGTTGCCGGGGCTTAATTAAAAAGCCCTATAAAATCATAACACCCTGGGCTGCCAGTGCTGGGGTTCCCCTGGGCTGCCCTGGCAGCACCTCCCCGTCAGCTCATGGAGGCGGCAGCTCTCAGCCAGTGATGGAGGGAAGGGGAAACATTCCAAGGTTGGATGCAGCAGGGATTTACATGGGGATTTACCTCCCTCTACCCCACTGAGAGATGCATCCAGACAGTCCTGCCGTGGGGGAAACTGGAGTGTGAGCAGACAGACCCCTCTCCATTCAGTCCCAGCACCGCAGGCAGGGAACCGGATAAAGAGAGAGACTTGTGTTTGGGACAATGTGCCTGCCCCACCACAGCACCATGGAATTGCCTGGGTTGGAAAAGACCTTCAAGCACATTGAGTCCAACCATGAACCCAACTGTCCCAGCCCACCCTAAACCCTGTCAGGGTCATAAAATCACAGAATCGTGAAGGTTGAAAGAGACCTCCAAGATCATCCAGTCCAACTGTCAACCCAACCCCCACCAAACCCTGTTCCCCTGATCATGGCCCTGAGTTTCTACAACTGAAACCCATCCAGGGACGGTGACTCAACTATGATGACCCTTTCCATGAAGAAGTCTTTCCTAAGTCCAACCTAAACCTCTGCTGGTGCAACATGAGGCCATTCCCATCTCAATCCACAAGGAAGCTCATTGCACGTCGCTCTTTCCTTCCTGATGGATCCTTCTACCGGCAACCAAGAGCAAACCCCCATGAATTAGCTGTTTCCTCAGCAATTTGCTGCCCTCGATGGGTTAACCCGTGCCCAAGCCAGGAGGGTTTGGAGAGTGGAGCAGTGCTACCTAGAGAGAGGCCTGTCTGCCACGGCGAGCTCCTGGGAGCACATTAGATTAAGTGTCCTAAATTCGCCTAACTGTGCATTTAATTTGGCAGTAATAGGACTCTCTGTGTAACGGCAGAGCTGCTGGATAATAGAGGAGCAGCTGCATATTAATATTTTGATTATTAAAGACGTGTATCGCAGGCTCGATAACGCTGTCATCTATTACTGCTTAATTGCTCAGACTCTTAAGTATGTTTTCATAATTAGCTGCTATTTAGTTAACGTAAATATCCAGCTTATTAAATATAGAGATGCAGCTCAGCTCCAACTGCTATTTGCATGAGGAGGAGCAGAGGAGCCGAGCTCTGGGAGCTGCAGGCAGGGCACGGACCTTGTGATGGGCAACCCAGTGGCCACTTGAGCTGGCAGCACTAGAAGGCGACTTTGCACAGCTCTGCTCTCCAAAGTTGAGTCTTCCTTGGATGAGGTGGGAGCTGGAGCCCACACCACAGCTTTGTGTGGTTCCTCTCAGGCAGAGATAATCCCCTCTGCCTGGGCTAACAGCTGATGTGCTTCCTCTTGCCTTCATTTGGCCACAAATCTGCCCAACTGGGCAGCCTCCAAAGGAGCCTTTAGCTCTTCCTTCTGCATGGAGGGTCCGTAGAGGCCACTGGGAAATGAAGAGCAGGAATGGCGAGTGCACACTTTGCCTGCACTGGGCCCACAGCACGAGGACCCTCAGCATGTGGCTGTTTCCAGCTCCTGAGCTCCCCCAGCACCTCTCACTGCTCCAGCCCGGGCAGCCCCAGCTGAGCGATGGCAGCTGCTTTCGGGACAGGGGCCCTCAGAGCTGGGTGTGGGTGCAGGATGATCCCTCCAGTGGGTGCACCAGCCTGGGAGCAACAGGGTGACTGTAGCTGGATCTCCCGTCCCCAGGCAGCACCTTGCTGGGTGCTCTGTGCCTGGGGTCAAGGTCCCACACTCTACTCTTCAAGGATGGGGTGGAAAAAACAGCTGAACCCTGCAGCAAGGACCTGCCCTGGAAACACCCTGTGTGCAGCCAAGCCTGGGCTGGCTCTGTGGGACAGGGACTGAGGCAGGGTGTCTGCTGTGGGGCAGAGAAGCAACAGCCCTGGATGGCACTGCAGAAGTTGTGGCTCTGCCCCTTTGCTCTCTGTCTCACAGCTCTTGTGGGGCTCTGGAGAAAGGACAACGTCTCCTGAGGCACTTGCAGGGCTCCGATGTGGACCAGTGCTCTGGTCCATGGGTGTAAGACCAGCCACCAGCAGCATCCCAGTGCTGCCTAGGGGGGCTTCACCCCAAGTTCTGCGCTGAAGCAGCCCGGGAGGATTAGAGCTTGCTTTTGCAGCTCACAGCTCCGGGGCAGGTTTCTCTGTGGGTTCCTAAATGCCACACTTCAGCGAGTTTATTGTCCCGAGGCCGAGCAGGGGAGGGAGGCTGAATGAGCTCACAGCTCCTCTGCTGCCAGCACGGGCATTTGATTTTTCTAAGGAGCTTTAGCAAACAAGGGGGAAAACCCCCCCCGAGCCCAGTGCCAGCGAGTGAATTCCCGCTGGAGCTGGTCTGATAGGAGCACGGGTCCATTTCCAAAGTGGATCCTGTATTTCAGAACCAGAGGGGATGGCTTAGAACTTCAACAAGGAAAGGTTAGAATGGACATCAGGAAGAAACTCTTCACGGAGACAGTGGTCAGGCACTGAAACGGGCTGCCCAGGGTGGTGGTTGAGTCACCACCCCTGGACTGTTCAAAAGTCAGTTAAGATGTAGTGTTGGAGGATCTGGTTTAGGAGTGAACTTGTAGAGCGGGGTTGATGGTTGGACTTGGTGATCTCAAGGGTCTTTTCCAACTTGAATGATTCTATATTTGCCCATCACAGTGACCAATCCTGCCCTCTGCACAACAAGAAGGAAGCCCCTGCTGCCTGCGTTATCTGGCAGATCAACAAGGAGAGGAGGAGGAGGAGGAGGAGGAGGGTTTTATCTACCTGGGTGACTACTCGCCCAGCAGCGGGTTACAAATGTGCTCAGAAAATGCTGACCCAGGGCTGCTCCAGTGCCTCCTGTGCCGGATTGGCACATGATTTGCAGCACTGCAGGAGCTCTATCGCTGACCTCATTAGCAGTGCATTTCCTGGCTTGTTAGCATCATATTTGGATAATTTACAGCACCTTCGCTCGTACGGAATGTGCTCCTTGTAGAGCGTAATGGCAGCAATATATTCACCCTCTCCTGGTTAGGAATGCTGCCGCTGCTCAAGACAGCCCGGAGATATAAAAGGGGTGGGGTTTCTTCATCTCTTCCCTGTCTCTTGAGTTTGTGTTTATTTATTTTCCCCCGTGCAGCTCCTGGACACCCAGATAGAGGTGTAAGCCGTGAAGCGCTCATCAAAGGCTCCGCGGCGCTGCGCTGGGGAAACGCTGACCCTGCCAAGGTCAGGTCCCTAAATCAGCGCGGTGTCGTCTCCCCAGGGCCGTTACTCAGCTGCTGGAAGGAGAACCAGCGCTGCACCGGCAGGCAGAAAGGACGGTGCTGCGGTGAGGGCAGTGCTGGGGTGGAGCAGGGCTCAGCCACAGCTCTTGGCCAACCTTGTGCCGGTCTGGTGACGACGCGTCGCGCTCTCAGAGCCAGGGAGGCTCCTTTTCTGCTCCCTGGGTCTGGAATGGACAGGAACCTCCATACACTGGAGTAATGGCCTCACAGGAAGGGCAGGTGTGTGCTGAGGAGGGTCGGATGGACATGGCACTGCTTCCTGGACTGGGGTTTGGAGATGGGCTGGGACCACTGCCCTTCTACTCCAGTCCAGCTAAACTGCTCCTGCAACAGCAGTTCCCCAGGACAGGAGTTGTCAGAAGGGGCTGAGGACCAGCCCACTGTGTGACCCAAACCCCCTCAGCCATGATGGAGCACCCTGCCCTGCCCGAGTGAAGCTCTGCACTCCAGCCAGCACCGTATTTAGCCCCAAACCTCCAGGAACACAGGGAGGAGAAGAGCAGGTGCTCTGCAGAGACCACCAAGCAACTCTGAGCTGAACAGGGCAGGGGCCACTGGCCACTGCATCCCTGCTCAGTCCCTTTCAGGAGCAAAAAGCCCTGTGAATTCCAGCTGGAAGCACAGAAGCTGCCACTGCTGGCTTCATGGCCCCCCTCACAGCAACCTCTGGGACGCGGCTTCCCTCGCTGACCAGCTGTGGTCACCACCAACACCAACCCACACTTGGTGCTCAAGGCTCCCTGTGTAACCCACTGCAAAAGGCATTTGCCTGTGGGCTCTGAGTCAGCCCAGCCCCACCAGAGGTGTCTGGTCAGGGCAGACAAATCCCTGTTCTTCTCCCCGCACCCGGAGCCCAGGGTGGTGCAAGCAGAGGGAGATGTCTCCTGCTGATGGCTGCAGCCAAGCAGGATGAACCCCACCTGTGGAGGTACTGACTCCCCACCTTGTAAAGCCGGGTGCAGTTGGGAGCCTGGCTCTCAGCTGGGTGCTGCTCCCCGGTGCCTACGAGGCAGGTTCTGGCATGAAATCCTGGGTGCTTTCCTGAGAGCCAGGGGAAACGCAGCACCCAAACGACTGGAACGCCCTCTGGGGCAGGAGCTAATGCCAGGTTGCTCTTGTGGCTCACCCATCACACCCCCAAGCTGGCAGCACTTGAAAGCGAGTGCCTGTGACTAACCAGTCCCTGTGCTGGATCAGACCTCGCTCTCTTCTGGCTTTGTCTGCAGATCCGAGCGGAGGGAGTGGGCTGAGACGCCGAGTCAGCAAACGGGATGGGAAGCGGCTTCCCCTGGGGTGCTTCAGTCAGCGGGGACTCCAGCATGATGTGGGTTGGGGTTGTTCTACAACTTCTCTTCCTCTCAAGGAGGCCTCTTAAACCACTGACTGCTTCAGTTTTGAGGAGACACCAGACTAAGGCCATTCCTGCTCTTTCTCTGCTGGCCTCTGCATCGCTTCTGCACACCCTGGGCAGAGGTTTGAGAGCCCACAGACCCGCTGAGCAGAACGTTGCCATCACTGAGGTGCTGTGTCTCCTACAGCAGGCACCTGTCCCAGTGGGAAGAGGGCTGAGGACACACAAACTCGTGCCGTGCGCTGACTGAAGAGACCTTGGCTCGTTTCAAGGGAACTTGGAGGAGATTCAGACCAGCTCAGCAGAGCTGAAAAGTCTCCAACGCCAGCCTCTCTGCCCTGCTCCTTGTTGTTCATGAACTCCCCTGCATCTCTCAGGGCTGCGTTTCCAAAGCCGTGTCTGTCACTCACTAAATGGGGGAACCGCTGGCTGGATGGGCACAGTGGCTGCTGCTTCCCTGCTCTGTCCGAGCCTCCTCGCTGCAGTCCTTGAGCCCTTGTGAGATGCTGCTGCTCTGAGAAGGGCGAAGGGAAAATCCAGCATCTTTTCCTCAGGAGCCTCCCAGCCTGGAACAGAAGCCATTCGCAAGGTTAAGCAGGGCCTGTGGCTCTTGCCGTGGCCAAGAGCAGCCTCCATCTGCTCCCGCAGAGCCTGGCAGGAGCCCTTCCGTGTTTTTTCCTTTCCCTGAAGCCACAGAACCTCTCCAGACACAGCGACCGCTCCATTATGGGATGAGACACCTGCCTTAGGTCAGCTGAGGCACATGGGGGGTGCTGCTGCCAGGGGAGAGGGGTCCCTCAGGCAGGACCAAGTGCCAGGCAGGCTCTGAGCCCCTCCAGCACCCTTTGCTGCTCCCTGGCTGCGTTTCCACCTGCTTTTCTTCAGGATGGATTTCAAAATCCAGGATCCCAGCTGGGGGGTGAACCCCAGGATCACCTGCTGGGACCCCCAGAGTCTCCCATCTCCACCTGCTGCTCCCTTACATCTCGCACCAAGCCACAGATCCCTTGCAACTGGATTTCACTGAAACTGCCTCCTCACATGGCTCTGCACCTGCAGCGTTTGCCAAACACCCCATTTCCATGCTGCTCAGGGCAGTGGCGGTGCCTCACAGTGATGAATCCCACGGCCTCACCAACAGTCGCGTGGACATACGTCTTCGCGCGATGCTTTCCAGCCTGTCTGCACCCAGCGCAGCCCCGGTGCCGTGGCAGTGGCTCCAGATTACTCAGCTTCTCCCTCCATTTCCCTTTGCTCAGCCTGCTCTCTCCTCTCACTTAAGCCCGTCCTGACATCATTCAGTCTCAAGCTGAAGAGCCAGTAGGATCAAAAATGAGTCTCTGCTGCCAGAGGGGGAAATTCAGCTTCGGCTGCTCCTGCATGGAGGAGCTACAGGGGGTCTGCAGGGAGGAGACATCTGAGCTGGATTCCCAGAACCACTGGTGAAGTGGCATCATGCAAGACTCCCAGTCTTGCCACCCGGGTGCAGGGGAGTTGGAAGTGGATGATCCTATGGTCCCTTCTAACCCTGACTGATTCAATGACTTGGTCTGGGTGATTCTTCTGTGGCAGGGGGATTGGACTGGATGATCTTTCGGGGGTCTCTTCCAATCCCTAATGATTCTATAACCATGGCATCGGTCACCCTCACTGCAGGAGCTCCTCTCCAGTAGGATACAGCAGGGGTGATCCTGATTCCATAACTTCTCCAGTGAAGTGATCCTGCTGTGGCAGGGAGATTGGACTGGATGATCTTTTGGGGTCCCTTCCAATCCCTATTGATTCTATGATTCTAAGATGGTCTTACCATGAGAGAACCAGGAACCTATCAGAGCAGTTACCTGCTGGGGCATGTGACGATGGGCAGACCCCAGGGTCTGAGCAGACCCCAGGGACTGAGCAGACCCCAGGGACTGAACAGACCCCAGGGACTGGGCAGACCCCAGGAACTGGGCATCATTACCCTTCCCATCAGTACCACTGGGGGTTAGGAAGTGCTTCCACCCAGTAACTGCGAGGAGCAGAGAACCAAGCGCTGACCCTGGTTACCAGCAGCACCCATCATCCCAGTGCACCCCTGAGGTGGGCACCAAGGTGGGCATCGGGGTGGGTCCCCAGCGGCGGCTCCACGGCGCAGCCCCGCGTGCCGGCGGCGCTGCGGCAGCACCAGTAATGTCTCCGCGGCTTCTTGTTAGCTGCACTCTAAGCAGGAAAGTGACTGGCCCTGACAATATAATTTACATCGCTGTATAAAACTATCTGTGGAAGCCAAGCTAATTTGTGCCAGATTAGGCCATTTGTCTCCGCCACTGTCTAACGGCACCATCTATCAGAGGGCTGTTTTCAAATATCGCTTTTCAAGCGTGCCCTTGAGAGGCGGGAATTGATTGGGATCTTAGAAAGCAAAATTACAGCAATAACTTAAAAGAAACAATAATTACTGAATCATACCAGTGTCAGCACTCTGCAAAACACGAAATAGCCATCAAACCCCAATCCAATATATTCTGGAGCAAATTTATTGAATGGAAAAAGCCGTTGAGTGAGGCTTTTTTCCCTCTCCCCTCCCCTTCCCCTCGCCCCCTCTCCCTCTCCCCCTCTCCCTGTACATATGGTTATCTCGAAACCGCAAGTGAATGAGTCGATAATTCTTGTCATTGACTGCTCCATTTTCAGAGAGTCAAGGAAAGATCCATTAGCTACCTCCCGACTCGGTGTCTTTCCCCTTCCCCTCCAGTCATTTGCTAGCCCGCGCTCCTCGGGCAAACAAACAGATCTAACTAATCATCTGTTAAAGCGCCGCGGCCCCTAATAAATCTCCGCAACTGAAATACTTTAATGGGTAATTAATTGATCCTGTTCCAGAGGAGTAATAAGATAATAAATTAGACAATATTTCACTCAGTTGTGTCAGGGTACTGCTAATGGTGCTGTAGGGCTAAGCCGAGGGATAATAAATTAGCCAGAAATTAACTGCTAAGAGCTTTCTGCAGAGAAATTGGCTGACAGGCCGGGCTCGGTGATTTAGGGCCGCGGCGCTTGCCGTCCCCTTTATTTATTTTTTGGTGCTTGCAGGCAGCAGCTCTGGGTGGGGGCTGGCGGTGCCGGGCTGGGGCGGTGGCACGAGGGGCTGGGTGAGGGTCCCTGGGCAGGCAGAGCCGGCAGTGGGGCTGGCGAGCGGCGGGTTTATTGGGATCTGGCTGCCCTGCAGGTAGGTAAAGTCTGTCCGCGAGGAGAGCTGTCACCCACCCGACACGTCTTGGGTCACAGGATGATCAGAGGGCTGGAGCACCTCTCCTATGGGGTCAGACTCAGAGAGCTGGGGCTGTTCAGTCTGGAGAAGAGGAGGCTCCCAGGTGACCTTGTTGTGGCCTTCCAGTATCTGAAGGGGGCTACAAAAAGGCTGGGGAGGGGCTTTTCAGGATGTCAGGTAGTGACAGGACTAGGGGCAATGGAGCAAAGCTGGAGATGGGTAGATTTAGAGTGGATGTGAGGAGGAAGTTCTTCACTGTGAGAGTGGTGAGAATGGGTTGCCCAGGGAGGTGGTTGGGGCCCCATCCTTGGAGGTGTTTAAGGCCAGGCTGGATGGGGCTCTGGCCAGCCTGATCTAGGGTGGGGTGTCCCTGCCCACGGCAGGGGAGTAGGAACTGGATGATCCTGTGGTCCCTTCTAACCCAGACTGACTGTATGACTTGGTCTGGGTGATCCTGCTGTGTCAGGGGGATTGGACTGGATGATCTTTCGAGGTCCCTTCCAATCCCTAATGATTCTGTGATTCTATGACATTGCCCACGGCATCGGTCACTTCTCCCGGGAAGGTCTGGCAGAGCCACGGGGAGGGGTGACACCAGGGCCCCGTCCTTGCACGGTGGGACCCAGCACAGCTCCAGTGGGGTCCGGCCACCTCCCTGAGGTGGTTCATAAGTTCGGGAGGTTCCAGCCCCGGTCTGTGTGTGCAGCCCACACACAGGGCGGTCGCTGCGTGGCGATGGCTTTGATCAAGGCAGCAACAGCCGGGCTGGGGCAGGAGGCCACAGTGGGTTTGGGGGAACTGAAGGTCTCCTGCATCACCTTGGAGCAAGGACTGGCAGCGCTGGGCCATCCCATGGAGACTAAACAGCTGGCTTGAGAAAGCCAGAAACCCACTCACTGCCTCAGAGACCCTGGGTTTATTTCCTACCTACAGCTCAGAGGGAGAGGGAAGCAGCCATCAGTCTATGGTGGGGAACTGGCTTCAAGAGAGGAGCAAATGCTCAACGGTCTCCGCTCTGCAGAAGAGACAGAGCTCCATGACAAGGGGTCGAGGCTGTGAGTTACCCTTGGCCTGAGCCCAGCCTGCCTTTGGGGCTAAAGCAACGGAGAACCGCTGCGTGGGGCAGGATGCAGTGGGGCAGCTCTGCCCTCACACCCTGCTCGTGACCCTGGCTCTGCCTGGGCACGAGGGAGAAAGTGCACTGCGGGAGAGACGAGGCTGGGGAAGGGGACAGGCTGGTGGGATCTGTGGGACACCCAGCACCCTGCAGTGACCCCACAAGGGCGGTGAGGAGTGGCCGCTCAGCAGAACCACCCCGGCCAGGCAGCTCTCCTTGGGTTCGTCCTCTCCTGCTCCCCCTGTTCTCCTTCCCGCTGCCTTTGCTTCCTGAGAGGAGGTGAGGAGAGTGATAATCAGCCGGGGCACCGGGAGAGCTCGTGGACGAGATTAAAAGCAAATCAAAGAAGAAAAATTGTGGCATGGTTTATGTCTTCCTAATTAAAACCCCGCCAGTCTCCCTTCCCGCGCCCCCCTTCCCCGGCTAATGTTACACTAACGAGCTGAGTTTAGTGGCATTTATGTAGATAAAAGTCCCGATGATTGATCTCAATGGCTTGTTAAAATTAGTTTCAGTCCACCATATTGATTTAATTCCATTGCTTGAAAGTGCTAATTAATAATGATAATAAAAGTGTCTGGGCTCATTATTATCAGGAGGCAGGTTGGGAATGGGATGAGGGGCACCGCAGCCTGTGCATCGCGGCTCCATCTGCAAAGGGCCTTTGAAGAGTGTGAGTGGGGTGGGAAGCAAATGAGGCAGGAGGGGAGGGCAGAGCAGCTGGGGTTTGCCTTTTGCAGGCGTCAGGGTGATTCTGCAGCACAGCAGAGACTTGGCAGTGCCAAGGGACCCACAGGCATGGCGGGACACTCACTGGGCTGTCCCTGGGCTGGGCTGTCAGCTGCTCTAGCAGGTCCCAGCACCTCCATCCCAGGAGCAGCAGCAGTGGGGAGCTCAGGGGGGCCGCCCCGGGCATCTCATACCACCTCTCAGTTCTTCCCCACAGGGTTTTGGCCCTCAGGTGCCCAGTGCCCACCCTGCAGGCAGCTGGTGCTGTTTCCAGACTGACCATGAACTGGGCTCCTGCTGGACCCCTTCACGTTTCCTACCTGTTCCTTCCTTTCCTGTTCCCTGTTTTCCAGAGCCCCATCCCTGCGCCAAGCCCCGCAGCGGCAGCACAGCCCTGATGAAGGAATCTGCTGAGGATGCCCTGACTGCAAAACGATGCTCCTGCTCTCCTGCAGATACCTGCTGTCTGCAGCCTCTTTCCTGGGGAAATTAATTAGTGTAATTAATATATTTATGCAATCATTCAGAGGGCTGATTACAGGCAACTGTAGAGGAAACTTTGAGCAGTGACAGCCGCCTCTTCCTCGGGCTCAGCGCTGCAGCTCCTGCACTTTGTCTCAGCTCTGCTCTTGGCCAAGTCCTCAATACCATCAGCCTCATCCTCCATCATCCCCCTTGCTCCCTCCCAGGCCTGAGCAGAGCCAGCTCCTCTCCCAGTCCCTTTCCAGCTCCATCCAGGACTTCCTGGCTGGAGACACCCTCACGTTTAGCAGTGCTCGGAGCTGGCTGAGCTCCATGGAGCCTGTGCTGAAGGTGCTGAGCAGGATCAGCTGGGAGAGGGGAGACACAGGGGGGTCTCGTTTTCCTGCCTGGCTTTAAAGCCCCAAATCCAGCCCTGCAGCAATACCTGGCCACCCCTGGGCTGGTCCACAGGTGGCTGTTCTGTCCCCAGCCAGCCCCAGCATTGCTGCAGGATTGGTGCCTGTGCTGGTGGCACTGCTGGGCACTGCAGCTCAGGAGCTGCCTGGGCACAGGGGGGCCTGTCTCTTCCCCCTCCCCCCATCTGCCCCTCTTTCTCTCATTTCTTTCCTTTTATTTTTAAGAAGTCTGTGTGTCTTTCCCATCCATCATTTTCTCATTCCCTCTCTCCGAACACGCCGAGGCGGCTAATGGACTCTGCAGTAATTCAGTCCTCGACAGGGGCTGTAATTTCAATAAATAATTACGGGACTTGATTTCATCTCCCTCCTTCCTGAAATGTGACGGTACAAACCCATCCCGTGGGGTGGGCACTGCACTGCCAGGGGGACCTCAGCATGGCCCCCACGGCCCTGGGGACGGCAGGGGACAGACCGTCTTCGGGGGTCACAGACTCTGCTCTTGGGCACCTTGGCTCCTGCTCTGAGCACCAGCTCTCAGGGTGTCCCAAGGACAGGGATTTTCTCTTGGAGTGTCCTGAGGATGGGGAATTTATCCCCTGCCCTGGTGGGTTCCCAAGCAGGTTCCTATCTGTCCTCCTGCTTGTTTTCCCTGGTCCACAGGACCGTGGCTTGGCCCAGCCAGGCTGTGGAGCTGGATCCCACCAGCTGCCCACCCCCAGGGATGGAACTGTGTGACCAACCCAGCCAACCTGGCCACAGCAAAGACAAAGCCAAGGGCAGAGGAGGCAAACAGCTCCCCTGGCCTGTGCAGCAGTGAGAGCATCGACAGCCTTTTCCAGCGCCTTTGGTCTTGGCTGCAAACAAAGTGAAGGTCTCCGAGTTCTCCTATAACTGGTAATGATAACACAATTATCATGCAAAACAAAAATTAAGTTTAATGGTGCAAAGCCAGGGTGTTGTGTGGTGGTAATTCATATTAATTATGTTTGGATTAAAAGCTTATTTCTTTTGTTAGCATCTGCAAGTAGGAACTTAGCAGTAAAAAAAGCTGCATATAATTACTGCATCTTATGGAGGAGAAGTGTCGAACTTAATGGAGCATCCCCGCTCTCTCTGGGCGCCTGACGAGGGGTAATATTTCACATTTGATGAAATACAAAAGAAATAAATTACAGGTTTAATGATAGACACTGCCTGGGCTCCTAACGCCCTGTCTTTGGCTACTGAACGTGCTCAGACTGGCTGGCTCCAGCAGGGCGGGCACTGCCCACGGCCCGGCGATGCCCAGGGAATACAACCCACCCCAAAACTCTACACGAGCTCCTGGGTTGTTCCTGCCTCTGTTTCTGCCTGTCAGGGGGAGGGTCTGGATGGCCCCAAGCAATGTCTGATAGCCACCGTGGCCAGCGTGCAGACCACTACTGACTGAGGTCACACCCGAGTGCCTCTGTGCCATGGAGCAAAGTCACTGTCACTGTGACCCCTTGCAATGCCACCGTCACCGTGACCTCCCCTGCTAAGCCACTGTCACTATGACCCCCTGCAAAGCCACCATCACTGTGACCCCCTGCAAAGCCACCATCACTGTGACCCCGCTGCAAAGCCACCATCACTGTGACCCCCCTGCAAAGCCACTGTCACTATGACCCCCTGCAAAGCCACCATCACTGTGACTTCCCCTGCAAAGTCACTGTTGCTGTGACCTCCCTGCAAAGCCACCCATCACCATTACCCTCTGCAATGCCACCATCACCGTGACCCCCTGCAATGCCACCATCACCATGACCCCCTGCAATGCCACCATGACCCCCTGCAATGCCACCATCACCATGACCCCTTGCAATGCCACCATGACCCCCTGCAATGCCACCATCACCATGACCCTCTGCAATGCCACCATCACCGTGACCCCGTGCAATGCCACCGTCACTGTCCCCTGTCCCCGAGCCCTTCCCAGGGCGCAGCGCAGGCACAGCTGAGGATCTGGTTTCAGTGGGGTTTTGGTTTTCAGTGGTCCCTGGGCTCGCTGCCCGGGCTGTGCTGAGCCGCCTGCAGTGGGACAGGTGGGGACAAGGTTAATCCCACTGTCAGCACCCGGGAGTCTCTCTGCTCCTTATTAGTCCGGACCTGACGCGGGACCCCGCTGCCAGCTGCTATTCTGATACCTCTGTGCTGTCGACAGCCGAGCGGCCGGGGGATTCCTTGTAAGCACAAACCGGTGCCGGGCTGCTGTGGGGGTGCTGTGGGGGCTCTGGCTCTTACTGGCCAACAGGAAGTGGCCATTTTTAAAGCTTTATCTGGTTTTTCCCACCTGGAACAGCCTCCAGCTCTGCACCCCAAGCTCCACGCTCTGCTGGCACAGCCCTGGGTGCTGCAGAGCAGGGAGGTGCTCGGAGGCAGTTCTGGAGGAGGTTCAGGGTCTAGGGGCTGTTTCCACCAGATGCTCAGGCCGGTGTTTTCCCTGTTTCCCAGTTTCTCGGGGAGATGGGAGCCCACAGCACCAGAGCTTTTGTTGAAGGGCTGAAGCTGCATTGACACCATCGTCACTGCTGTCTGGTTATTGATCTGCGAATTAAAAACGCCATAGGTCTTGCTCCAACAGACCCCAGTGACCTACAGCCGTGGCCCCACTCAGCTCCTAGGGTCAGGGGGGCTGGGGGTGACCTGGGAGGTTAGTGCCCCCTGACTATGTGCCAGGAGCTATTTGCAGTGGGACCCTGGGGGCTGCAGGCTCTGCTCCTCACCTCTGTCTCGGGATGGTGGTCGGAGAGGGGCCAGTCTCTCCAGCGAGGGCTGTCCCACGGCCCTGGGTTACAGCCAAAGACTGAAGAATTCAGTCAGGTCCTTCCCGTCCAGAGCTGTCTGGGGAGGGGGCAGACACAGGGCAAAGGGTCCCTGCACAGGGAGGACCTGGCTCTGAACCGGAGGGAGCCAGGGACACAGTGTCGAAAGGGAAAAGGCACTGGCTGGGCTTCCCAGCACCTGCTGGAGCTGTCCCAGTGGGTGACCCCAGCTGGGACTGGGGAGCACTGGGCCAGATCCCGCCCGTTCGTACATCTGGAGGACAGACAAGTGGAGGTTTGTGCTGGCCTGAGGTGTCTGCCCACACACCACGTGCCAAGGGGCTCCGACAGGCAGCCACCCAGGAGCGCCCCACATGCCGTCAGTCTCCCCGATCCTGCCTTTATTAGGACATCCCCAGCTGGGGAAAGGGCCGAGGTCTCCAGCTCCTGAAATAGAAGGAGGGACCCAAATTGGGTCTTCTGAGCAGTGTGGGGGGACCCAGAGGTTGCTGAGGGCTGGCTCTGATCATCTCAGCCGCTGCAATGACAATCCATCTCCACGTGTCACCTACTGCCCTGTCTGACAGGACTGAAGCAGCACCCCACTGTCACAGGGACATGGCGGGGTTCCTGAGGGAGGAGCTTCCTCCCTCTTCCTCCTCCCAGTGCCTGTTTTACCTTCACTCACCATCTCTTCCCCATGAACAACACGGACTGAGGATGCTGTGGCCCTGCTCTGCCCCACCAGAAGGAAGCCTGACAGTTCCTTGTACCCAGCGACTGTCCCCCCTGGGGACCAGGACCCTGGAGCCTGTGTGGAGCCCCAGGAGGGGGCAGGACAGGGCTGATGGCCAGGAGAGGGTAACTGCCCCTCACCGGAGAGAAGACCCTCTGTCTGGAGCAGCAGTGGGCGAAGGCACTGGGGAGGGGTCCAGCCACCAATGACTCCCCACAACCTGCCGTGGGAAGGGAAGCTGTGAGATCCACGTGCGCGTGTCCGTACATCCACCCCTCCAGCAGATCCCATGAACCAGCACCACCCCTTTCCTGGATTTTCCCCCCTCGTGGCAGCGATTGCATCATCTCCCCTTCCCTTCCCTTCCCTTCCCCGCCCCTGGAGCAGCGCAGATGAAGATAAAGTGATAGTGCTGTGTCAAAGAGAGCTTTACTGCCACACTTGGGATCGGAGAGGAGAGGTTAATTCATCATCGCTGGGGAGAACTGACAGCAGAGAGATCTACAGCCGAAGGGGGATTTAGCGCGGGGCCAAGAAACTTCACACTATTTTTACCATCTGTCACACGCTCTAATAAAGCAGGACAAAATATGAAGAAAGGAAAAATGAACTATCAAACACTGATGTAATGCAGCCCATAAATCTAATTTAATTACTTTGCATGGAGACAGGTCCTCGAGTCCGTGTGAATATACTGGATTTTCTTGGCAACTTAACAACTAAGTGTTTTAATAACATCCCGCTGTAATTTATTCTGCTCCCAACACAAAACCCTCCTTTGTGTGAGCTGCTTTCGCTGGTTTTTTTCGGTGAGAACTGTTAATTTTTCCTGCTAATGTCAAAACTGGCATCAATTCGCCAGTGAACTTGAAGGCTGACTGCGAAGAGAGGCGGAGGTTAGCGACCGCCTTTTCATTGTTCACGGCTTGCGCGGGCGCCCGCGTGCTCTGCGCTCGCTCCGGGGGCTGCGACTGCTGCGCGAGGGGTTGTGACTGCACCAGGGGCTGTGACTGCTGCACGAGGGGCTGTGACTGCTGCACCAGGGGCTGCGACTGCTGCACGAGGGGCTGCGACTGCTGCATGAGGGGCTGTGACTGCTGCATGAGGGGCTGCGACTGCTGCACGAGGGGCTGCAACTGCTGCATGAGGGGCTGCGACTGCTGCATGAGGGGCTGTGACTGCTGCATCAGGGACTGCAACTGTGCAAGGGCCTGCACTCACACAAGGGGCTGCACCTACACAGTGGGCTGAGGACATGAGGGGCTGAACACAAGAGGGGCTGAGCTCAAGAGGGGCTGAGCACACGAAGGGCTGAGCACAAGAGGGGCTGAGCTCAAGAGGGGCTGAGCTCAAGAGGGGCTGAGCACAAGAGGGGCTGAGCACAATAGGGGCTGAGTACA
>VXBP01005204.1:179004-201698 GCA_013400115.1 Rhinopomastus cyanomelas
CAAGAGGGGCTGAGCTCAAGAGGGGCTGAGCACAAGAGGGGCTGAGCACAAGAGGGGCTGAGCACAAGAGGGGCTGAGCTCTCGAGGGGCTGAACACATGAGGGGCTGAGCACAATAGGGGCTGAGTATATAAGGGGCTGAGCACAAGAGAGGTTGAGCTCAAGAGGGGCTGAGCACACGAGGGGCTGAACACAAGAGGGGCTGAGCACATGGAAGGCTGCACTTGCCACCAAAATCACTGGCCCCGCTGATGACTGGACAGAGGGGAGTCACCCAGGCAATTCGATTTTCATATCCTTTGGTATGAGGGGGTCACAGGTGGGTGCTGGCCAGACCCCAAAAAGCGGAGGCATGAGAAAAGCCAACGAAGGTGCCTGTTTGGGTGAGAGGCAGAGGAGGAGATGGATGAAGGGCTGGGGCAGGGACCTGCGGGCAGCAGGGAGCAGAGAAGTAAATCAAAGCCAGCAGAACCCTGCTTCACTCCTGCTGCTGCAACTCCAGACGCAGAGCCGGAGATTATTGCTGCTAGCGAAGGCTCCCGATGATGGGCTGCGCCCCCCACCCTGTGCCCGGACACTCTTTCCAGGCTCTGTTCTGAGCCATTAGAGATGACATCTTGAGTTTGGAAGCATTTTAATCTGATTTTAACCCAAACTGGCAATTCTGACATTTGCCTCTGCTCTGTAACGCAGGAGCTGTGATGCCACCGAGCGGGAGGCAGTGGGTGCTCCCCTCTCCCCAGCCTCTCTGACCTCACGCAGGAGGGAGAGAGCGAGCAGGTAATTAATTTGTTAGATCATCAGTGATTCATGGACAATAAAATCATCAGGCCCTGCACAGTGCTCCCCGGGAGAGGAAAAACAATAATGTAGAAGAAGGAAAAGCAGCAGGAGAAGACTCCTCTTGTGCCCAAGGAGCTGCAGAACCTGCACTAAGGGTGGAGGAGAGGGAGGGATGTATAGAGCTCAGGAAGATCCCTCCACACTGGGACCAAGTCCCCAGCTGAACCGTAGGTGCTGCCCCAGCACAGCAGCATCCTCTGGGCTGTGGGATTGTCCCAGCAGGTCAGTCCAGCACTGGCAGAGACTTGGGGAATTCAGTCACTCCTGCCCCGGGGTCTCGCTGCTGCCCGCATGAAGTTTATTTAACTCTTTAAAGCTCTGGGTGCTGCCCAGACCTGGGGCCTGGGGGCTGCAAAGGGCAGAGCCCTCTGCCTGACTCCCATGTGCCACCCTCCAGGCATCTTCTTTCCTTAGAGAGGGGGAATCATGGAGCAAAGACAAAGCAGAGTGATTTTTTAAGGTGCAACTTGAATCCCTTCTCTCTGCTTCAGCAGGGGGAGGCAGAAGCAAGGTGATGCCTCACATCCTCCTGGGACTTGCAGGGGGGTCTCTTCAGGGTGCTGGTGGCTGCATCAGCCCCACGCAGGGCACTGTGATTTCATGGGCAGAGCAGTTACTCAGAGCTGCTGTGTCACACAGTCACACGTCAGATGATTTATGGCACCCAGCACGCTGACCTGCCCTTCCTGGCTGTAACGCAGCACAGGACCCTCAGCATGATCCCAGCTGCCATCCCTGTGCTCCCAGGGGATGTGACCATGGCCACTGTCCCCAGTGCCCAGCCCTGGGCTCACACTCACAGGCAGGAGCTGAGCACTAGGGTGCTGAATTTTGCAGGGTTGGGCAAAACCCCCCTGAATCTTCACCCCAGAGCTGCCTGGCCCAGAGCACTGAGTGCAGTGACTGACCTTTGCACTCGGGGAATCTGAGATGAGGCAGAGGTGGCTCCCCAGCTTCAGAGCCCCTCAGCTCCAGGGTGGCTCTTCAAGGGATTAAAGCAAGTGCTGAGAACAGGACAAGAGAGGCAGCAGACACCAGTTTGGGGTCTGGGAAGACACTACTCACAGGTTGTTTACTCAAGGATCAGAAATCTAAACATCTGGGAGCCTGCAGGCACTGGGACCCTCTGTGTGTGTGAGAGCCAGCCCCAGAATGGATCTTGTGGGGTCTGGCGCGGTGCTGGGGTGGGTGCAGACCCCTCCAGGGTGATGTTTACAACCACAAGGAAAGGCAAGTGCACGGGGCAGGTTCTGCGTCCACCCCAGTCCTGGCTCCATGACAGCCAGAACCTACTCAGTTCCAGTCACTTGGATCCCCTCTACCACCTGTGTGTTGGGCACAGCCCCAGGGCAAGCCCAGCTCTGCTGTACCCTGGGCCAACTCCTGCCCTTCCCTTTCTGCCCCTGACCTCACAGTGTCCCAGAGGGGGATATCCCAGCCTGGATCTGCCTGCAGGACAGGAGCCAGGTCTTAGAATCATAGAATCATCAGGGATTGGAAGGAACCTCAAGAGATCATCTAGTCCAATCCCCCTGACACAGCAGGATCACCTCACCGGAGAAGCCATGGAATCAGAATCACCCAGGGTTGGAAGAAACCATCATCCATTTCCAACTCCCCCAGCATGGGCAGGGACACCCCACCCTAGACCAGGCTGGCCAGAGCCTCATCCAGCCTGGCCTTAAACACCTCCAGGGATGGGGCCCCAACCACCTCCCTGGCCAACCCATTCCAGGCTCTCACCACTCTAACGGTGAAGAACTTCCTCCTCACATCCACTCTAAAACTACCCACCTCCAGCTTTGTTCCATTGCCCCATGTCCTGTCACTACCTGACTTCCTAAATAGCCCCTCCCCAGCCCTTCAGATACTGGAAGGCCACAATCAGGTCACCTGGGAGGCTCCTCTTCTCCAGACTGAGCAGCCCCAACTCTCTCAGTCTGGCCTCATAGGAGAGGTGCTCCAGCCCCTCGTGGCCCTCCTCTGGACACACACCCTGCAAGCTCCTTCCCAAACCCACCCCTGTTGCAGAAGGAGCTGCTGCACAACACTCCATCAGGATGAGGCTGCAGAACCACGTGCACCTACCCAGGGATTGCTCAGGAGATGGGGATTTATCTCCCGCTATTTCCCACGTCTCTCTCCCCTCTCTCTTTTTGCTGGGCTGGAGATAATGAAAACCCTGGTATTTAAATTCAGTGGCAGCTCCCTCCCGCACAGACTGATTGCTCAGGATAAAAAAACACAATCTACATCCAGCCCCCTGCGAGCCTGGCTGCATCAGCTAGAGGGGAGATTAGGTTACGGGGAGAGAGGAAGCGAGCGAATGCACCGGCGCTGCACCTTCAGCGGGAGATTAACTGATGGCAGCGGCAAGTTGCTGATGAAGGCAGTTTGTGTAAGAGCAGACCCTGACTACTGAGACTCATCCGTCATCGCTGTCAGCGGCTGCTGCTCCGCCCGGCACAGGTGGCTGGGACAGTGCTGGGAGCAGCCGGGGGCTGCGCGGGCTCGGGGACACGGTGCAGGGCAGTGGGTGCTGGCCAGTCCCTGCCTTGGCTCTGTCTCCTCTGGGGCTGCCGAGGTGAAGCCCAGGAACACACAGAGGGCTGCTGCGGCTGCCGCCCGGCAAGAGAAGGGTTAAGTGGCCAAAAGGGCATAAATCTCAGGCTCCCATCGAGCCACGCAGCAACCTGGACCCAGCGTGAACTTCCTCACAGCCGCTGCTTGGGAACAGGGAAAGATTTACGTGGCCTTGACAGACCCAACCCAATCTCTTGCCTTTCCCATGGCTGTGGGTCTGCAGCCACCTGCTGCCGTGGGGCCGGCCGGCACTGCGGCGGGCGAAGCTGCTGGGGAGCCAGCTGCCAGCCTGGTGGGAGAAGGCGGTGGTTGGGGTTGAGGAGAGGCAGGAGGTGATGTATGGTGGGGGACAGCGGGGCTGAGGACGGTGCTTTGCAGAGTGCCCGTCCTCTCATCCCTCCCACGCACCCTCACTGCTGTTCCCCGAGACCTGCGGAACCGGGCGTCTCCAGGTGCTGGGGAATGTGCTGAGGCCAGAGGAAAGTTCATTTATTTACAGGCTGAGAGTGGGATGGAAAATGCCTCTGGGCAGGGATGGAAAACGCCTCTGAGCTCATGCCTGAGCTGAGGCCGCTTGTTGCCGCTCTAACAGCACCGGTGTCCCCGGCCAGGCAGCCTGCGAGGCAGAGACACCTGGAGATGCTGCCAGGAAAGAGGAAGAGAAGCAATTTCCACAGGAGCTCCTGCAGCCGGGATGGTGGGGGGGTAAAGTAGGGAGAGCCCGAGGCTCAGCCCAAGCCAAGCTGACACCTCTGGCAGGACCCAGTGAAGGTGGCTGGAGGGAGCGAAGTGCAGGGCACATGCTGCTGGAACAGGCGGGATTCCGCTGGGCAGCCAGAGCCAAGAGCTGCCGAGAAAGTGGTTGGCAGCAGGAGGTTATGAAGCTGCTGGGGGCCCTGGGGAGAACATCCCTCCTCCAGCACCTTCCCTGGCCTCGGCACCTGTCTCAGGGCACCCCCAGGGTGCTCGAGGACACAGTTCTGCAGGTGAGATGCTGCGCTGCCTGGGAGCTGCTTCCTGGCCTGTTGCTGTGCCCGGGATTCCCTGTGCACGACTGATCCCTGCAGCCCTGCCAGCTCATGCTGCCTCAAAGCTCTGCCCCAAGCACCAGCATTGACCCTGGGCTGCTGACAGCCACCTGTGAGAGCAGCTCCTGCACGTGGAGGTGTTCCTCATCCCTCCCTCCCCACTTGGAGCTCTGCCCCAGTGCAGCAGCAGCAGCAGTGACACCCCAGCCCGGCCGGGGACTCTCTGCAGCTCTCTTTGCGGTTCCCCGTCCCCGCTCCCTGCACAGGGCAGCCATTCTGCTCCACACACACAACTTTTTCACAGGAGTTTCCTGAGTTCATGGATAAAGTCCAGAGCTGCCAAGCTCCCCGAGCTTTGCCATGTCACACTAATAGCTTCCAGATCCCATCACATATTAAATTCATGCGGTTTCAGCGAAGCCATCTATTTAATGCAATTCGCTAAATGCCTGCGCAGCTCCGCTGACAGTGACATATTAGCTTTGCAGGCTTCTGCAATCTGATATCTCTGAATTTGCCACTGTACTAAAGATTTGATTAATGTGGTTCCATTTCAGTGCAGTAATTGGCTGCGACTGTTGTAGAAAATAATCAGCCTTTCATTCCTTACAACTGCACGGCCATGCTAATGAGAGAGCGGGTTAATTAAGCCCCAGGCAGAAAGCGACAGTTACTGATGACTGTTATGACAAACCACCGACTCGGCATTTGGGAGCAGGACAGCAAATTTGCACTTTATGAAATTACAGGAAAACTGGGACAGAAGGAATAAATAGTTACAGCTGCTCGGCGAAAGGCAGGGAGCGAGGGAAGGGAGCGCGAGCGGGACGGTGTCGCCTCCTCCACCCGGGGCACGGACACCCGTGAGGAGAGCTGGAGGAGCCCAGCAGCGAGAGGAAGGGAACCAGCTCTTGTGTTTCCTCGGCGTGAGCTGCCTGCAGGTTTAATCCACCCGGCGGGGTGTGAAACATGGACACCCGGCGACAGGATTTGCATTGCTGCCGCGCAGCCCGGAGACGCCGGCGCGGCCCCACCGGCTGCGGCCAAGGCCCAGAATCAATCACGTTTCACCAGACAACAGCCAGCCCTCCCGTGGGCAGCGATGTGGGCGGCCGGGGGGCTGCAGCCGGGCTCCCCCAGCCCATCGTCACCCCTCAGCCCACCCTCGTCCGCAGCCGCAGCTCTCCTCGAGGGGCAAGTCCACCCCAGCTCCCTCCCAGCTGGGCCGTGGGGCTGTAGGGCCAGTGGGAGGCTTTTTGCTCCCCAAACACAGCACTGAGGAGGGGGAGGCGCTGCGTGGAGCAGGAGGGAGGCTGCGCCGTGACGACAGCGCTGATGCAACGCTGGGGAAGAGCATCGGCGCTTTCGCCTGGCTCAGCACAGCCAAGCCAGACCCCCCAGTGCTCCCCACGGAGCCGGGCACCGAGCAACCCCCAGCACGGCCAGTGCTTGGGAGGCTCCTGTGTGGGGCTGATCAGTCATCTCTCAGGATTAACCTGCAGTGTTTAAACCCCTCCTTTCACGTGAGGGATATTCTGCACCATAAGCGCTGCCGCCATATAACCTGTGATTTAGCTGAGGGGTTTTATGGTCTGAAATGGCTTCAAAATTTGTTTGGAATTACCCTGAGTACCTTTTAAACACTGAGATTGTCGTCTCTGCATTGGGGGCTGTTCACGACGCACGGCAGGGGAGGGGTTTTCACACCATTAGTTTGCACAGTGTCTCTGCACTGGGTTCCCAAGCCCTCCTGAAAACGAGGGGGTGACAAACCCACAAACAAACTGAGGGGCACTGAGGTCCTGTGGGGACTCTGTGTCACCCAGGAGAAATGGGTGCGAGCACCCGCCATCCCAGCGCCACGGTCAGCCCAGGCAGCCAGGGGTGACTTATGGGCCTCATTATGGTCTGAGGATGGTTTTGTGCTCTCAGCTGCCTTTCCAGAGCCCTCAGTTCTGCGCCACCATCCTCACCTCACCCTCTCTCCTTGCACTGCCACAAGCTCCTGCCAGGGGTCCCGGGGAGTCCCGGCTTCACCCGGATGGTCCTGGCCAAGCGGCCCCTGGAGGAGAAGCCGTAAAAATGCTTTATGGAGGACCAGGCTGGTTTCTGTGCAATAAAAGCTGGAGCCATTGAACAGCCAGCTCCTGTGTAATTACAGAGACAGAGGAGATCGCTTCCATATGTCTGAGGGGGTGTGAGGGGCCCCCAGCCCGCATCTGCTCCCTTTGTTCTGCTGGGGAGCAGCCAGGGAGAGCAAAGGGAAAACAGGAGACAGAAGAGGGGACGTGGGGTCTGCTGGAGAAAATGACCCCTCGCTAAACCCCGGCCGGGCCAGCCGGGCTTCGAGGATCAAGGCTGGGCAACATCTGGCTCACTTGATCAATAAATTGTGCTACCAGGCACAAAACCAGAGAGATCTGAGAGCCATTCATTAACGAGCTCGTTAAGTGATTGATATGCTTAATTTTCCTGTCAGAGGCGGACTTCCCTTGTAAACATGTCAATTGGGAAAAGTTCAAGCTTGTCACTCGGATTTATGGCTGGAATAACATGTAGGTGGAAAAGAGCGATGTGTCCCCCGTGGCCCCTGTTGGTTCCTATTACATGGAGGGCCAACCAACCCAGGTGCTGCCACGTCCTCCTCCTCCTCCTCTCTGCCCACAGCTGGGACAACACAGCCAGCCCCACCAGCACAACTTGGCCTCCCCAACAATTTGTTCACCCTGATAGAGGGGCAGCCTGGAGCTCCGGGAGCCTTTGATGGGCTGCCCTGGAAACCAGTCCTGCCTGGTTTTCCTTAAGCACCTCCAGGTCTGGCCCAGGGTGATGCCCACCCAGAGCTGGTTTTAGCTGGGGGACTGGATCTAACACCAGAACCAGCTCAGACACTCCAGCTGTTGGAGCAAAGCTTGGCTTTTTCCTTGCTTTTCCTCCTGTTTTGTGCTTTTCTCCTGCCCCCACCAGTTTCTCACCAGAAATAAGTCCCAGACCCTAAATGGAGAGGTCTGGGGGACTGTGGGGTGCAGCACAGCCTGTTTAGGGCAGAGAGCACAAGCTGGGGAGGGAGTGGAGTGGAGGACATCACCCCTTCCCCATTGTCCCATGGGGGATTTACTGGCTCTGGTCCTGGGAACAACAAGATCTGGTCTGATCTGGGCAGCCCCAAATGACTTCATCCTTCACCGTGCTCCGTGATGAGCAGCAGCCCAGGGGGGTGTCTGAGGGCAGCAGGAAGGGGTGATGCAGGGAGCAGCGGTGCCCCACGGGCCGGGGATCCCCCTGTGTGCCGGGCACAGCCCTGAAGAAGCCGTTGTGTGAGTGATTCCCTCTCCCTTCTGCTGACTTTCATCACGAAGCAGCAGCCACGGAATCGACACCTCGGCTCCCCTGAGCACTTTCCCTCTGGTGTCATTTTTTGATAAATGCCAAGTGCAGCCTCGCAGCAGGAGCCCATTATCCCGTGACAAGCTCCACTCTGCTCACATTATCTCTAAAATAACACGGATGCTCACCCCGATCCCACAGCCCCTGTGACAGGGACCGCTGGCAGACCCGGCTGGGCTGCTCCGGGGCTGCAGCAGAGTGGCCACAGGAGCTTCTTCCCAGCCACAGTCCGTCCCGAAGCTGTTCGGCACCAGCAAGTGGTGCTGGCTGGTGGTGGAGATGGTTGGGAAATGGGAAAAAAGTTTATAGGGTTTGTGTGTTCTGATTTATGGCTCATTTGAGGCAGAGTCCTGCCTCCTTGGGGACTGGAGGAGGATGAAGAAGGAGGTGGAGCACCTCCCTTATGAGGAGAGGCTGAGGGAGCTGGGTCTCTTGAGCTTGGAGAAGAGGAGACTGAGGGGTGACCTCATTAATGTCCATAAATATGTGAGGGGTGGGTGTTTGGAGGATGGAGCCAGGCTCTTCTCAATGTCATCTAGTGATAGGACAAGGGGCACTGGGTGCAAGCTGGAACAGAGGAGGTTCCACATCAACCTGAGAAGGAACTTCTTCCCAGTGAGGGTGACAGAGCATTGGAACAGGCTGCCCAGGGAGGTTGTGGAGTCTCCTTCACTGGAGATGTTTAGGACCCACCTGGATGTGTTCCTGTGTGACTTGGTCTAGGTGGTCCTGCTGTTGCAGGGGGATTGGACTGGATGATCTTTCGAGGTCCCTTCCAATTCGTAGTGATTCTATGATGATGCTAAGATTCTCTCATCCGCTTTTATTCCATTGACACCTCAAAGACCCAAAAACCACAAAGAAAGAGCCAGAGGAGGGAGGGGAACATCCAGCCCAGCTCCAGCACTGTTCAGGTTTCACCCAAGCCCCCATATTTAGGTTTTCCTTTGTGTTTCCTAACAAGAGTCAGGAAAGTTCCAGACTTCCTTGGCTGCGGTGTCGCAGGTTTCTGGGGCTGGTGCTGGGAAACACTCTTCTTGTCGTGAAATCAATAGAGAAGCCTGTTAGAGGCAGCCAGAGCCTAGGGACAGCTGAGTGGCTGGAAGAGAGCAGAGCAGGGCATCCTCACCAACAGCTCACAGAGACTGGAGAGGGAGCTGTGGGTCAGGGGCTTCCCCACACAGAGACCCCTCATCCTGCCCCGCAGACACTCACCCTGCAGCTGGAGGCTTGCTGAGTCCCACCCTGTCCCCTTGCCCCGTTACCAGTGTTTATCCTCCCTCACTCAACACAGGGAGAGGGTGGCTGTGCCCTTCACTCCAGGGCAGGGAAGGGTGATGCTAACAGGACACGATGGGAGGTAGTTAACACGATGAAATGTTCAGATTGGATCAGCGTCAGAGCAGCAGCACGGGAGGGCTCTGCTGTGTCTCCTCCTTCTCCGACGGCTTCTTGTGGTGCCCAGCACCCTGGCGCTGGGACAGGGAACAGGCTCACAAGCCACAGCTCCTGCAGCCACGCTCCTCTGGGTGATGGCTCACACCCCTCCGGCTGCTTCTGCCCAGGGCCAGTTGTCGGCATCGCCGACGCTTCGCACCCCTGGCAAACCCTCGACCATCTAGAACTTTGAGGCATGGTGGCAACACTCGGAGGAAATAATTAACAATTATTTCACAGGAGAAGGTTCCAGCTGGAGCAGTGTCTGGTGGTTGAACATCTATCTAACAAAGGATTGTTATTTAAGCAATAACCCTTGAGAAATTGGTCGTTACCAGCATTAAACGACTCAGCCCATTGCCAAGGATGGTTAACGCTCTAATAAACTGGTCATTAACTGCAGTAACAATGAATTTCGAGGGGATTATTGCTATTATAAACCTTAATCAATGGTTTATAACAGCAATAATGTGGTCCTTTCCTTTAATGGTAAGTAGTGCGGCATGAGCAGCCTGCTTGGAAATATTTTCAGTCTGGCTGATAAGACAAAAGCAGGTGCTAAAAGCCCAACTCCAAACACTCCAGGGAGGCAAAAAGCCTCTTGAGATCTGCAGTGGGTGCTGGTGGGTGGCCATGGCCTTCCCAATAGATGGTTGTGCCATGGGGGGCACTGTGTACTCAGTGGGGAAGCACTCTGTTCCCAGCTGAACCCCAAGACTCTGTAGGACTTGAGTTCATCATGTGTGTCCTCTGGGCAGAGACATGGAGAGAGGCTGGAAGGGGAATCAGCCAGCACTTGGACGTGAAGCACCCAGCCATGGGTCTGCCAGAGCTCCCAAGGGCAAGGAGTCCTTCGCACATGGGGACCCCAGGGACCAGCAGCTGATGGCCCGAAGAAGATGATCCATCGCTATCTCTGCACAGAGAACCTGCTGTGGGTCGTGAACTGCCCCTTTTTTGGGAACTAGACTGCTGTAGGGCACTGGACACCACCCCAGCCTGGAAATGTCCTGGGTCCTCTCTCCTCTCCCTGCTGCTCATCTGGAGCCTCCCATCACCACCTCTGGTTTGCCATGGGAGACAGAGGTGCTGCTGATGCACAGTGTGAGAAAGCTGAGGAGCAGGAAAGGTTCATGTGCAGCCTGAGTCCTGCTGGGTTAATGGGATGAGGAAGAGGACAGCGATGCTGGTGAGCTGGGCCACGAAACCCCAGGCCTAGAGGCTTTTCCCCGGGATGGTTGGGAGAGCCCTTGGATCTGGCTGTGGGGCACAGGGAGTGTGGGCACCCAGGGCAAGAAGCACCCTGCTGTCTGGAGCATCCTCTGTAGAGGGATGAGAAAGCAGCCCTGGCACACTTCCATCTTGTCCTGTGCCCTGTGCCACTTGAAAAACAATATATGGCCACAGAATAGGGTAACAACCTGGTGTCAGGCTCTTGCCAAGGATTTAGCAGCATCTCCTTTTCCTGAGAGAGCTGAGCTGGGCTGAAGTCTGCTGGGTCAGACACTGCCCTGTCTGCACCTCCTTCTCCAGGCAGTCACCCGTGAAATCCCTTGTTGGGCTGAAACTCATCTTGTCACCTCATCCAGGGAATTACCTCTGATTCTGTGCTGAGCAGCCAGCAGCTCAGGGCCCTTAGCTTTTGCTTCAAAGCTCTGGCAGATCCAGGGAGCTCCTGGGGGAGGACAGGGCCATCTCCAGCCACTGGGGCTGCAAAGCCCCCAGCCAGCAAGGGAGGGATAATTGTGCTCTGACTTGAATGGACATTTTCTCTCTTCTGTGCTTGTGCTTTTCATGGCTCTTTGGAGCTGGTTCCAAGCCTTGATCTCTGAGCTCCCTCAGCTGAGCTGGCTGAGCCAGGCATCACCCCCTGCTAAGCAGGGGGAAACCAGGAGCGGTCTGGGGGGCTTTGGGTGGTTTGAGCCAGTCTTCCTCCAGCTTTTCTGCCACAGTCCTCCTGATCCCTGCTCTGGTCCTGGTTCCTCAGAGTGGAGGGGGTGGCTGGGGACACTCCTCCCTGTGCTTTGGTTCCGATGGCGGCTGTGATGGAACAAATTGGAAAGTTTACTTCATGCAGCACGGAAATAAAAAAGCTCATTCAGAAAGTTAATGATTTATTTTATAGTTTCATTATCAGGGTCACATTACTCAATAGCATTTCAAACATGTCATTTGTACAAACTATGGTAATTAAAATTTATAACGTACTTCATCAGCCGCATATGAATCTTTGAGCCAGCGCTCTGCTGTCATCTAAACAGTGTAATTTCAGCTGCAATTCACCCTTTATTGGCTCTCATTTGTGATTTAACAGCCATCAATGACTCTGCTATAAAGAATAAATTAACCATCCGTAAACCTTATGATGACAGGGACAGTCAAACAGACTGAAGCTGCCTCCGCCAGGCTGGGGCCGGCCAGCAGGGATCAGATCCGGAGGTGCCGGTGCGAAGGTGCAGTCGCTGGTCCAGAGCAGCTCTAGAACGGGGCTGCTTCTCTGCGCTGCCCACAGGGTCTGGCTGGAGGGTCCCTCCCCTCCTGCAAGTGGTTCCCAGCCTGGGAGGAGGAGTTTCGGTCGCCAACGGCTTTAAAATCCCCTCCCCATCGCTCGTCACATGCGCTCAGCTGCATCCCCGCACTGTCGCATCCCCGTGGCCGCTGTCCCAGCACAAACCCTGCCGGTGGCCCCAGAGCCAGCCCAGCTGGGGCAGGGAGCAGAGGGCTGACAGACAGCCCCGAACCCCAGCCCTGTGGCCCCAGCACGGAGCTCGGAGCAGATCTGCACCCAGCGGTTGCCTAATCGGGGGCTGCTGGCAGCCGACAATTACCCAACAGCTTATTTGTGCCCGGCTCTGGCAGAGGGAGCGGGAGGTTTTAATGGGATCCCTCCTCTGCTCCGAGCTGACACTGTACAAAGCTAATAAATGATATGGATTGGATTTGTTACTGAGACATCTCCAAGGAGCCTGGGTCATACAGGCCAATAAAATTGGCCTCATAAATTTACCCTGACACACAGGATTACTCCAGCATTGCTGAGGTCACCTTCTCCCTCTGATTTATTGCCAGCCCATGGGTTAATAACACTGTTTACGGGGTTGTTGTTTTCCCCTACACGTAGCAGATATTAATCAGCGCGTCGGTGCCTTCCCGGTGCTCCGGGGGCGGGTGCAGCACGGGGGAGACGCCGGGTGAGGACGTGGTGGGGAGGGCCAGTCTGATTTATTTCCCAGGAAAGAGTTTTTGTGCTGAAAAAGTCTTCTGAAGGACCTCTGCGGGAGGAGGTGAACTTCTCTGTCAACAAGACCTGAGGCCGGGCCACTGCCTCTCCTGGAGGGGCAAGAAGGAGCGAAACCATCCCAGATGTTGGGGTGGAGGTGCCGATGGTGCACCAAGGGTCAGCTGGGTGGTGAGGAGGTGCCCTCACCCCAGGTTCCCTCTCACTTGGGTGCCTGAGGTGTAAATTTGCCAGACTGCAGAGCAGTCCAGAAGCTTTCCCAGCCTCTCCTGAAGCTGGTGCAAAGAGTTTGGGTGCCTTCAGAGCTCAGTGAGTAAGTCAGGTAAATCCTGTTGGACACCTCCGGGCAGGTGGAACACACTGAGCCCTGGTGCTGGTGCAGGAAGTCTCATCCCAGAGTCCTGTTGCTTTCGAGCACAACAGCAACACTTAGGAGCCACAGAGAGCACAAAGCACCCAGTGAAAAATCACCAGCCACCTCCTCACCCGTAGCTCCTCACCTGTCTGGAGAGGGAGGTGCTCAAATACAGCTCGTGTGGTCCTGACCATGAGCTCTGGGGGCATCAGGAAGGGGCTGGCAGCCAGAGGACACTTCTAGGAGCCCTGGAGAGCCCCAGGCATCCAGCTGGTGTTGCCACAATGATGAACCACCCCGTGCCAAGCTGAGCTGTCACTGCAGGTGATACTGAGGTGGAAGTAAAGCATCAGTGAACCCCAGCCCTCAGTCATTTCTCCTTCCCTCACATCCTTGTGTAAAGTCTGTGGGAAACCAGCTTCAAGGAAAAATTCATGGAGAGCCCTGAGCAGCAAGAGCCAGGGACTGGGGAAGCAGCGATGGCTGAGGTGAAACTGGTGCAGGAACTTCCAGTGAGCAAAGCCAGAAGATGAAGTGTGGAGCATTAATTCCCAGGCAGCTCCTGCTCCACAATTAGCCCCTCATTCCTACAGCACCACCCCGGACTGGGCTCCACAGCCCAGGGCTCACTGAGCACCTCTGGGCTCGGGCCAGCTGCCTGCAGACAAGAAGCTCCCAGTGCTGTCCCCAGGCCACTCTTCTCCTCTCTCTCTCTCACAGGGCTGCATCAGGTGCCCAGGAGCTGCTTTTCCTGACACACTGGTGGGTCTGTCGCCACCACAGCTCAGGGCAAGGAAAAGCACAATGTGGGCAAATAGCCTGGAGAATCATCTCTCTCTGCCAGGCCTTTGCTGTGGGGCAGGTGTGTCCCTCTGTGTCCCTCTGTCCCAGCCTGGGTGATGGTTTGGAAGTCCTCTCTATCCCTCTCTCCGCCTGCAGAACAGCACTGGCTGTTCAGCATCCTGCAGGCAGGGCCTGGCCCCCGTTGTCGTAATCGGAGGGGACGGGTGAGATGTGCTTCAAAACACTGCAATCATATCTTAACTGGAAATGAAATGTGTGAATTAAATGTAAATTACAGCAGAATGGAAGGACAATCACTATTAGTTAAGGGCTGACACCCAGTTTTGCAGACCTTTCCTAAATGCCACAACTTGTTTCTCCGCGCCCGTGACGAGGACGTGCAATTACGTGGCAGCTGCTCTCGCAGCCGGGCAGGCGCTGGGCACCGAGGAGGGGGGTCTGTGCATCCTGAACGGCTCTGGACTGCTCGTTGGTGCCGTGGAATTAGGAAGCAGTGATGATGTTTTCATTCGGGAGCTCGCCCCGGGACGCTGAGGCCGTAATACGAAGGGACGTTTCCATCCAGTCAATTTATTTAAGGGTTCCCCCAATTTGCTTCTCTATTGGAAAAAGCTGCACCCTGCCAGTGGGCTGGAATTTCTTCTTCACCTTTAATCTCCCATCTCCCCTGAGCCACCGGCTATTCCTGCAGCCTGGAGGAACCCTGCAGCTTCCCAATGGTCTCTCAGTGGAAACTGCCCAGGGTCTCGCTGCTCTGTTCAGCTTGGAACAGCCACCAGGCAGAGGCCACCTCGGTCACCGCAGTGCCACCAGACAAGCATCATCATCATCATTTCTATTACCATTACTATTATTATTATTATCATGATGGAAAGGAAAGCAGGTCCCAGTGAGATCAGAAGCCACCCTGTGGGTCCGTGGCACCGGCTCCCTGCCCAGGAGGAGCCAACCACAGTAATGAGACAGGTCCTGCGTGGTGAAAGTGGGGTGTTGTGGGCAAAGCCAGGCAAACCGGTGGCTCCGCGCTGATGTTTGTGTGATGCCCTCCCCAGCTGCTGTTCTGCCTGTCCTCCTGCACTGATAAAACAGTCACTGCTGTCATTGTCACTGGGAACTTCAGCCGGGAGAGAAGAGACTCCTGGTCCTGCAGAAGCTGGAAGCCAACTGCTGATTTGGTCTCTTACTGGCACCCAGGGCTACCCAGCAACTCTCTGCTGTTCTCCAAGTCCTGGGCAGGCAGCAGTGAAGTGAAAACCGATGGCTCAGGGTGTGTCTGAGTGTCGGTGGTGACACAGCCAGCTCGGGGCATCACAGTGGGGCTCACTGAGGTCTTTGTGGGCTCCCAGCCAGGAGCCACCCCCAGAGCTACAGGCCAGGGAGCAATGAGAGCCACTGGCATCCTGAGCTCCTTCCAAGGAGTCAGGAGGCCACTGACAGCCCATGTGGCCACCAACTGTGCATCCCAGCAGCAGGACTGGGAGAAGAACCTTTTTGCATTGAATTTTCCACATTTTTCCCTTCCCTGTTCCAAAGCAGAAGGACCTTTGAGCTTAATTCCTTGTGGTGCTGCACCGAGGGGAGATACATCATCCCACGGTGGGACCCATCATCCCACGGTGGGACAATCACACACTGAGTTCTGGTTCCCAGAGCTGTTACAGATAAAACACTGGGGAACAAAGAGCTTGGGCAACTGGAAAAAGCCCTGGTGCCATTTAATTCCTAAAAGGTCAACCTGAAGTGCTTTGGCCTTATCGAAACCATTTTCTCCTTTGATTTTTCTTCCCAAATGCAATTTCACACAAACCCAGAGCATTTCTGCAAATGTTTCACCTTTGGTGAAAGGGCACCTGCTGGCACAGGAGGGTTTTGTGGGGAAGGGTCTGGTCAGGAGCAGCCGGGGCTCCCCAGTGCCCAGCCAGGGGCCCCTAATTCCCAGCCAGGGGTCCCTAGTGCCCAGCCAGGGCTCCTCAGTGCCCATCCAGAGGCTCTTGGGCTTCTCACAGGGTGTCACTAGGGCTGAAGATCAGAGCCCAGACCAGGCAAGGGCTGTCCTGCTGCTGTCCTTGTGTGATGCTCGGCGCTCTCCCGTGATGCCCAGCCCCAGGGGCTAACTTGGTGCTGGATCAGCCCAGCCAGAGCAGCCATTTGTCTTCCCTGGGAGCGGGATGTGATGAAGGGGGGAAATGTCTCTCATTCCTATCAGGTGATTCACCGCCCTGGCCCTGTGCTCTGGTCCTCCCTCCTCCCTGGGAGTATCCAGAGCTTTCCTTCCTCTTTTTACCGAGCTTGCAGCATTGTCAGGAAGGAAAGGGTACCATCTGCTTAGCCCTTGTTTACTGCACACCCTGCCAGTTTGAGCTTATTAATCATATTTACCCAAGTATCTTAATTACTCCCTGTCTAGCGACTTGCCTTGCACTCAGCTGTTGACCCGCTCCCCTCCCCTCTCCCTCTCTCCCTTTTTTTTCCCCCCTCCTTCTTTTTAATTCCTTTCTATCATTAATCACAGGAGCAGCGTGGGCAGAGGAATCCACAGCTCGGCTCTCGCTGGCGATGCTACTGCTCTCCCGGCCGAGGGGCTGGAGTTCACCACCAGCTCCTACCACATTCTGCAAGCGAGGGCAGGGCCGCGTCGCAGGGTCAATCCTGCAGAGCCCGGGGCCCGGGGCTGCCGGGCTGCCGGGCTGGGCCACACCAGAGGGCACCAGCTAGAGCGAGGAGACACCATTAAAGACGGTAATTTGTTGATCCAGGCTCTCCCGGCGCTCCGGTGCGAGAGTGGCACCGTTTTCTTTACGACCTCATAAAGTCACAGCCGAGAGGCCGATTTGGAAAACAAACTGCCTCAGGTTGACAGATAATTAGATACAGGGGACATATTATCCGCCTTTGCATATAAATGCACGCGGAAGCACGTTGGTTCATCGCAAGTTGAGGCTCCGCGAGAGGCAGGTACCGGCGGCACCTCAGGATGAATGCGCTGGCGCAGCCTTCCGACGGCGGCTCCATTTCATGGCCCTTCCAGCTGCTGCTGGCTCCACTGCTGCACGGCAGAGCTGCTGGGAATGGGGATGGGATGAGGTGGGGTGGGATGTGATGTGATGTGATGTGATGGGATGCGATGCGATGGGATGGGTCTCCTGAGCATCCTTCATCCCCCCAGCAGAGCTCGTGTTTTGCATCGCGGGTTTGCTGCAGTGGGGAGCAGAGGCTGGACAGGGATTCACAGCCCTGATTGCTATTTTCAGGTTCCTATTTCATGTCCAAGCCTCACTCCTCCCCAGCACGAAGCCACTGAGAACAGCAGAGCCATTCTGCCACGCCACAGCCCTTGTATTTATATGGCAATTCCGCATCCCGCTCCCCCGGCCTCTGAGCCTCCAGGTTTTGGATATTAAAACAAAACAAACCAGTTGGGTTTCTTTTCATGCACTTCAGGATTTAAGGTGCCATCCAGCAAGCTGCCAGGCTCTTAGGGTTTCCTTTGCCACATGAAAGCCAAGCTCCCCCTACGACCCTGGCTCCTGCTGGGGCTTTTCAGAGCAAAACCCACACTTGTAGGATTTGCCCAGATTTTGCAGGCACAGCAGCAGCCCCTCTGCCCATCCTCCTGCTCCAAATCAGGCCTGCACCTCACAAAGATAACCCCCCCAACCCTCTGTTTTGGAGGTGAGGCAGAAGATGTCAATTAACAGGCCACATTCACAGGGAAAAACTTCACTATCAGGTCTTCTCCCCCACAGAGAGGAGACACAGACCTGTGTTGGAAAGATAGAGCTGTCACAAACCCCCAACCCCAGACCCCATCAGTCCTACAGAGGGAGGAGATATAAATAGAGCTGCTGTCACTTTGATGAATTAGATCATTTGTTAATTAGGATGCATTGATTTGAGGGCTGTCCAGCCACCCAGAGCTCTTTGCCACCTTCTCCCTTAGCCAGTATAACCCAGGCTGGTGGCAGCACATCTGCCTCCCCCTTCCCATGTCTCCTTCAAAGTTCATGCTTCCGAGTTCACAGCAAAAAGGAACCTGGGAACAGCTGTGGCTTCAGCCAGTCTGTGGTGGGGAATGGCTGGAGAGCTGGAGAAGCCACCAGCACCCACCTCACCCATGGTGTGAGTCACACTGGTCTGCTCCCAAAGCCTCGCTGGGGACATTGGAGCAGGTTGTAGGATGCAGGGTGCTGTCAGTGGCTGGGCCCCATCAGCTCCAGGAACAAGTAACCCAGCAAAGTTTGATACCTGGGGCAACAAGTCAGGGGAGGCTTCTCCAGGGTGAGTCAAGATTGGGTCTCCAGCACAGACCAGTAGGATTTTTTGACCCCTGCCCTGGGCTGTCCCAAGGGCTGCTGCAGAGCTCAGGGTGTCGTTTCCCCAGCCCCATCCTGCCTGGGCAGCAGCAGGGGTTTCTGGTTTAGCCAGGGAAGATCTAACCCTGCTGAGAACCCCTTGGCCTTCACCAGCTGGTGTCCCCAAGACTCTCCTAGCCAGGGCTTTGGCAATGGCTCCGAGGGATCTGCATCAGTGGCCGCCCCGTCCCGCTCTCCCCGCTGCCTTCCAGGCTTTGCAGCTTTCCCCGCCGCCTCTTGTCGTCACTTGAGCACCAGCGAGTCCGAGGGACAGAGGGGGAGAAAAAGTGCTGTGCTGTGTGGATTATTGTGTGTTTGTCATCTGGAATGGTGTAAGCTGTAGGTACAGCATCTCCCAGCGGTGATTTATGGCCCCTGTCAGGCAGCACCAGCGCTTTGTCTGCTCTAGCGTGGAGGATGAATGCGGGGCTGTCAGCCCGGGCAGGGCAGTCTTTCTCTCGCTCTGCTCCGCACACTCGCTCCCCATTTCACGCCGCTGAACATAAACAATCTTTTGTAAACCTGACAGTCACACTTGCTTCTCTGGAAACAGAACGCAGGGATCTATGACTCGGCTTTCATTACCCCATTTCCTGGGCTGCGCACAGAGCTCTGCAGGAAGATGGGGGAGATGAGACCCCCAGCATCAGAGAGACCCCCCCCAGAGCTAATGGGATGCACATCCAGGACTGGTACATGTGGCGCTGGCCACCACACCGCGCCGGGATCCTCACCCTGGGGAGCACAGACAGAGCCAGCAGAGTTCTGCTCATCCCTTGCCTCTGCTGTCGCTGCACATCTGCCTCCCCTGAGCACAAATCCAGCAGTGGTGGAGCTGCAGGACGGCAGCAGCAAGGGGCTCTCAGGTGCCCACCAGTGGTAACAGCAGGGCTCAGGACACCAAAGCCACTTCTGCTGCTGCTAACAGCTTCTGCAGTAACCCCAGGTGTGCAGTGCACCCCAAATCCCTGCTCAGACCCAGCTCCTCCCACAGCTGCAAGAGGGAGCGGAGGAGCCAAGCTGGGGAATGGGTAGGAAGGCAGGGGCAGAGCAGCAAAGCCTGTGTTGAAGCAGCAGGGAACAATCTCCCACCTCCACCAAACCCTGGGGAGAAGCAGCAGGGAGAGCCAGGCCCTGCGACTGGTATGAGCTGCTCTTACCCAACGTGGGTTTGAGAAACCGAGGGGTGCTCAGAGCAGGGATGAATGTCCTGTCCTGTGCGAGGGGCTCGTGGGGACACCTACACCCCCATACCCAGCCTGTGCTGAGCTGTAGCCACTGGAGCACTGTGACTGGAGCAGCCAGCGCTGCAGATCCTGCAGATGCTGTAAAAGGTGTGAGGGGCAGGTCCCATCCGGGTCCTGCTGAGATTTACTGCTCCAGCTCTAGCTCCCACCCAGAGGGCAAACAGTCCCTTTGTCCAAGGGGACACCGAGGAGCCCACTGCACAGGGCACAGAGAGGGGACAGACTCTTCTGGGCCACTGCGTGAGGCTGCAGCGGAACGCAGGAGATGAAGCCCAGACTCCCCTGTCAAAGTTGTCCTCAGGTCCTCTCCCACAGCTGGAGGCGGCTCTTTCTCTCCTGTTGCCGGAAACTGAAGGAAGCAGAACGCGTGATGGTGTTTGGGCTGCCCAGGACAGCACGAAGGAGCCAACAGGAAAGCTGAGACACGGCAGGAGATGCTGGGGGTAGGATCCTCCAGTTCCAACCTTCCCAACATTATGAATCATCTGAAGCCACTGGCTCCTCTTTAGGGTGGGAGGAAGCTGGGATAAATAGCAGAGAGAGAAGCCATAGCCCCCTCATGTCCTCCTAGCTCCTGCTGCTTCTCATCCTCATAGAAGCTGGGTGGTCATTCCCAGCCCTGGGTGCCTCGTAGCCCCAGCAGCTGCAGGTGCCTCGTGGCTCCAGTGTGAGCCCAGTGCCCTGCCGTGTCCTACAGGAGCAGCTGTGGCTGGGGACAGCTCTGCTCCTTCTGCTCTGTCCTCGCAAACCCTGCCCTGTGACTTTGAGACGAGGGACGGCGGGAGGGGGTATTTTGCACAGAGTTTGCTGTGTTCTTTTCCAGATGGTTTCCTTTGGACGCCCCTCTGTGTCAGCCCGAGTGCTGAGTCTGGACCATCTGCGGAGGAGGAGCCCTGGCCGTGGGGATGTGAAGAAGCTGCTGGAAGGGCACAGCCGGGGGAGTCTTGCTGCCCCCACCACGGCTCCTCCTGCGGGAACAGGCACAGTTTGTCTTGGGTCCCCATTCCCCCTCCTGCGCCCTCCGCTCTGCTCAGCTCCTGGAGGATGTAAAGACTCCTCAAGGACACCCAGGGCTCACTCTCCATCAGCCTGAAGAAGCAAAGGAGCTGGAGGTTCACGCCGCGACCGTTTTGGTGGCACCAGCCCCAGGAATTTGTGCCTGTGAGCACAACCCAAGAGGTGCTTTGGCTGCAGTGCTGCCGCCCTGCTCTCGGCACCGGCTGGGCTGGCCAGCACTGGCTGCACTGGGGCCACAGAAAATGTGAGTAACCAGTTCAAGGGATCAGCAACAGGAAAGGGAACTTTCCTGGCAGGTTGCTGCTGGAATCTGCCGCTTCGAGGTGACTCGATGTTGCCACGACCTCATGGAGAGCCTCTTGTGTTTGGATTCACCGAGTGCTTCCTGCGGGAGGGACCAAAGCCACCGGCAGGTCTTGGCCACCGAATTGCAACCTCAGGGGGCAGAAGAATAGCAGCAACAGATGATATAATGAAAGAAGGGGAAAAAGGCCAACGAAGCCTGAGTGATGCTCTGAGTGGTGCCTGGGGCCTGGTTCAAGAGCTGGGGAGACACAAGCGCGGGGTTGTCAGCGCAGCTCCCCCTCCCTACACAAACCCCAGCGCTGGGTCGTATCCTGCTACAAAGCCCAGGAGCCACTTTATTGCTGCTGGGATCCTCCCTCTGCAGATTCCTCCCTCAAAGCCCCATCACATTCCTCAGCAATGGTCCCCCAACCCTCCCTTAGGCTTTCGGGGTGCTGTGCTGCACTGCAGTCCATCTGCAGATCTGTGCTTTCCAACCCCCCTCCAACAACCTGTTGCTGAATCCCAGAACAGAAGCAGGGATCTGATGGAACACGAGCTGTCTGCAGAGAAACGAGGACGAGGTGAGAGTGTTGCCCAAGACCACAGTTTGGTCATCCCGTTGTCTGATGGTTTTTCACAACAACCTAACTGGTTGCCATGTGGCAACCTCTGGACGGCTGATCCTCCTAGCAATAAGTGGGGCTGGGAATGGGGATCCCAGGCTCCATCCAACACCACCAGAGCTTTCCTGATGCTTTGCAGAAATCTTAGAGGAAAAAGACACACTGGGGGAAGAGATGGAGCAAAAGGATTCATCCTTCCTACACTCATGGAGCAGCTCCCTCCTTCCCAGAGACCAGAGAGAATCCAGGCAGGGATTTGGCAAAGCCAAGGGAAATGATTTTCCTTGAAATCAATCTGCTGATTTGCTGCCTCTGCACACAGACACATGGACCCACAGACCCATGAACCCACAGACCCATGAACAGACATGAGTCCCTTGGCTAAGCACAAGGCTCAAGGTTCAGCTTGCTGGGTGCAAGTGCTGGACCAGAACCCAGAGTCCAGCATGACCAGACAGACAAGCTACCAGCCCTGCTTGAAAGTGGGGACCAGACCCCCATGGGCAAATCCACCTGCCCAAGGTCACACAGGGAGGAGAGGGATGTGCACCCGCAGAACTGCCTCTGTCAGCCCTCAGCTCCTTGTTTCCTCTGCCATTGAGTTTGTCCTCTGAATTTTTGCTGAGAACAGCCTAGCCCTCACCTGAACTGGGAGGACTGGCTGCAGCTGGGGCTGCACACATGGCACTGCATCCCCACCGGGGCTCTGTCACATGGGCAGGACTCTGCTGCCTCTGCAAAACACCCTGCAGCATCCTGCAGCTCCAAGGGGACCAAAGACATGTCCTGACAGGGGGGTGATGGATCACCCCACCCCGTGTCTCTTTCTGATGGGGAATTTCCCCTCCTGCTGTTCCCAGGGGCTGCATCTGTCACCCAGCGTGACCCTCTCCCTTCAACTGAGGATTCATCCTATTTCCCTCTGCTGGAGAATCCCTCTCAGGCTGGGCACTGGTTCCTGATCCCAACAGGGAAACACGCTCATTCCCCAGGGAGAACGCTCATTCCATATGGGAGCACTCCCATTCCCCAGGGGGAGCACTCCCATTCCCATACCAGAACACTCCCATTCCCATACCAGTACACTCCCATTCCCATACCAGAACACTCCCATTCCCATACCAGAACACTCCCATTCCCATACCAGAACACTCCCATTCCCATACCAGAACAGCCCCATTCCCATAGAAGAACACTCCCATTCCCATACCAGTACACTCCCATTCCCATAGAAGAACACTCCCATTCCCATACCAGAACACTCCCATTCCCATACCAGAACACTCCCATTCCCATACCAGGAAAGCCCCATTCCCATATAGGAGCACTCCCATTCCCATACCAGTACACTCCCATTCCCATACCAGAACACTCCCATTCCCATACCAGAACAGCCCCATTCCCATACCAGAACACTCCAATTCCCATATGAGAACACTCCCATACCAGCACACTCCCATTCCCATACCAGAACACTCCCATTCCCATACCAG
>VXBP01005204.1:201759-214661 GCA_013400115.1 Rhinopomastus cyanomelas
AGAACACTCACATTCCCATACCAGTACACTCCCATTCCCATATGAGAACACTCCCATTCCCATACCAGTACACTTCCATTCCTATACCAGTACACTCCCATTCCCATACCAGAACACTCCCATTCCCATACCAGAACACTCCCATTCCCATATGGGAGCACTCACATTCCCATACCAGTACACTCCCATTCCCATACCAGTACACTCACATTCCCGTACCAGAACACTCACATTCCCATACCAGTACACTCCCATTCCCATATGAGAACACTCCCATTCCCATACCAGTACACTCCCATTCCCATACCAGTACACTCCCATTCCCATACCAGAACACTCACATTCCCATACCAGTACACTCCCATTCCCATATGAGAACACTCCCATTCCCATACCAGTACACTCCCATTCCCATACCAGTACACTCCCATTCCCATACCAGAACACTCCCATTCCCATGGGCAGAAGAGCCGGCTTTTCCCTGTGGCTGCACGCGCTGCGCACACGAATGATGGGTCTTTCCACACCTGTGAAAGAAACATTATCCCCAGCCTTCAAGGATGAAGCATCTTATATTTGGTTGGACTAAATAATGATTCTTCCTCTCTTTCATACTGGGATTTAAGAGCACCCTGGAGCTACGAGGTTTATTAGAACCCATAAGAAGAACTGTACCATAAACGGGACAACCGCGGCCGTAAACCCGCACCTTGGAGTTGTAACAAATCCTGGGATGGTGAAGTAGGACACAGTCTTGTCTCAGTCAGCAGAAAGGGAAGAAAAAAAGAGGAAAGAAAAGGAAGAAATGCAAACTTAAGCAGAAAAGAGGCCTGGAAATATAGAGGAGAAGAAAGGGAAAAATAATAATGCTAAGGACGAGCTGCTCGCAGAGCCCTCTCAGCAGGAGCCCTGGGACAGGCGCCCACACGATAAAATGCGGCTCAGATTAATGGGGAGAGAGATGAAGGGGAGCCTGAAGGAGGAGAGGGAAGACAAGGTGAAAGGAAGGAGATGCAGGGGGGATTTATGAGACGCTGACGCAGGGAGGGTCACTCACGTGGCTGGGCTGGTGAGCGCTGGGAGCATCCCCGCCGCCCTGGTGTGGGACCAGTATCAGCACCGGGGCAAAGAGCTGCTGGTGATAAACCAGAGCTTTGGGATGGGGTTGGAGCTGCCTCAGAGCGACACCTGCCATGGGGGGAGAGGTGACAGCCCTCAGAGACCTCCCCTGTGAGGGCACCCGTCTTGCTTGCCACCTGCCTCTGCTGGGTTTCCTCTCTCTGTAACTTTCCTGCTTTATTTCCTGGTCCCTGCTCCAGCGTTTCCTGCTGCTGGTAGCCAGAACCTTTTCAGCATCTCAGCCTCCAGGTTCTCTCCATCATTTTATGATTAAACACCTCTGGAGGTGTTTAAGGCCAGGCTGGATGAGGCTCTGGCCAGCCTGGTCTAGGGTGGGGTGTCCTAGCCTGGTGGGAGGGTTCGAACTGGATGATCAGGTGGTCTCTTCCAACCCTGAGTGATTCTGATCCCATAACTTTTCCCGTGAAGTGATCCTGCTGTGTCAGGGGGATTGGACTGGATGATCTTTCGAGGTCCCTTCCAATCCCTAATGATTCTATGATCTCCACCCTTCATCCACTCCAAGAGGGGGGCCCAACCCTTTGGGTTTGTACATTCTCCCCCGAGTGGAGATGCCAGAGGACATCTGGGATGCTGGGCGATGCAGATGGCCGTGGGGCTGCGGGAGCCGGAGAGAACCCTGGCCCTGCCCTGCAGCCCTCACCCTTTTGTCACATTCGGTTACTCCCGCTGCTGCTGTTGAACAGCTGAAATGACAGAGGGCTGTTGTGGGTTTTTAAAAAGTAATTGAGTTTTATTTTGGAGAGGAAGAAGCGCAGAGCTAAGTGGGAAAAGGAACAAGCCCCAACATCGTTTTACGTGGGATCCACAGTTAATTCTTAATTAGACCTGACAGATGCTTCTCCCATAATCCTATCCCCAACATGTTCCGTTTGCTTTGTTTGGCGCTGCGTGATGCATGGTGGCATCAGGATGACCTTTCGCAGCTCCTCCTGGAAGTGTTATTGGCACTCCCATGATTTATTGCATGTTCCACTTGATTACGGGGCCATTCGTCAACGTTTTTCCCCCTGCTCTCCATAAACCTGTCTCCCGTGTCGCAGCCACCCGCCAGCGCCAACGCTCAAACAAATGCGGCGCGGGGCTCCCAGGCGGCCGCTGGCTTCCGCACGGACTGGCCCCGTCCCGGGGCATGAGCTCTGCGAAGCGGACTGCAGCCTGGGCTCTCTCCTGGCACTGTGGGCAAGTGGAGCAGGACGAGGGACAGGGCTGCAGCCAGACACATCCAACGGGCACCACGAGGGAGGTGCAAAGCAGACACCACCTCACTCTACAAGGCTCCCCCGGTACCAGGGAGGGGGTGACACCAGCCTGGCCAAAATCCCGAGGGCAAGGTGCATGTCCAGAGGAGGGCCACGAGGATGATCAGAGGGCTGGAGCACCTCTCCTATGAGGCCAGACTGAGGGAGTTGGGGCTGTTGAGTCTGGAGAAGAGGAGGCTCCCAGGTGACCTTATTGTGGCCTTCCAGTATCTGAAGGGGGCTACAAAAAGGCTGGGGAGGGACTATTTAGGATGTCAGGTAGTGACAGGAGTAGGGGGAATGGAGCAGAGCTGGAGATGGGTAGATTTAGAGTGGATGTGAGGAGGAAGTTCTTCACCGTGAGAGTGGTGAGAGCCTGGAATGGGTTGCCCAGGGAGGTGGTTGGGGCCCCATTCCTGGAGGTGTTTAAGGCCAGGCTGGATGGGGCTCTGGTCAGCCTGATCTAGGGTGGGGTGTCCCTGTGTCCATGGCAGGGGAGTAGGAACTGGATGATCCTGTGGTCCCTTCTAACCCAGACTGATTGTGTGACTTGGTCTGGATGATCCTGCTGTGTCAGGGGGATTGGACTGGATGATCTTTTGAGGTCCCTTCCAATCCCTAATGATTCTGTGATTCTTATTGAGACCCCTGAGAAGGAGCCCCTTCCCTTGGGCTCTGGAGATGGAAGCACCCAGAACCACCATCCCTATTGAAAAAGCTGGGCCTGAGTGAACTGGATGGAGCAGCTGCCACAGTGGCTGGGAGCATCTGCACCGCACTCGAGGCAGTGCTTCCAGTGTAAATCAGCGCCATGCTGCAGCAGAGGACGGGCACTGCTCACTGCTGTCACAGCCATGCAGGCCACCTAGATAAAGTTTTATGAAGTGTGCAGTGCCCTGTAAAAGCAGAGAGGCTGAGGATGCTGCTGCGGAGCTGCTGCAGGAGCTCCTCCTGAATGGGAGGCACTGGGTCGGGATGGGATGGGATGGGATGGGATGGGATGGGATGGGAAACTCGCTGAGCGAGGAGCGGGCAGCTGGGTCCTGTTCCAATCCCAGCTCCGATCGGCACGTAATGTATGGCTTAATTTCCTCTCAAATTAGACACTTGATAAAAAAAGTTATTCTATCTGTCAAGCTGCCAGTGCTTTTTATGAGCGTGATAAAGCCAGAGCCGGGGCTTTACAAACCTTGATAGGATGTTTCAGTACCTGGAAAACAATTTTATTGCAGCCTGGCCCTACTAACAAATTGCAAATACTGATTAAGCCATAAAGTTACAACAACATTAAAAAATAATGAGAGGTTATTGCACGGGGGGGAAGGCTCTGGAACTGCAGAGGCAGCTGCCAGACTTCCATTGTGTGCTGGAACAGACCGACCTGCAGAGTGCACTACCCCAGCCGCTCCCCGAGGAAGGGGCTGCGGGAAGCAGGGCTGGGTGCAGGGCAGGGGATGGGTGAAGGAGAAACAGGCACTGCCTCCCCTCTGCAGCTGAGCGGGGTCCCTGTGATAGATGCTGGTACCTGCACTCTGCCCTGTTCTAATCTGGGAGATTGAAGTCAGAGCTTTGCACAGAGGCACCTCTGCCAGGCCCTGCCTGAACAGAGGTTTGGATCCTGCTACAGCAGGTTCCTACAAACATGGGGTAAGCAGAGACCTCCTGGATGCCTGACCTGCTCCTATCTGCACAGTGGGAGCAGGAGCTGCAGCAGGTTGGGGCTGCAGAGGCCCAGGAGAGCAGCCCTGGGGGGCTGTACCCACAGGTACTAGCACCCCAACACTCATCTCCACCCAAACCAGCTTTGAGCAGGAGTTGAGTGCCTCAGTATTGGACGAGCTGGGTCCTAGACCAACCTGTGCCTCAGTTTCCCAGCTGTAACATGAACATCACAGCAGCACCTCATGGCCAGGGCTGCGTGAGGACAGGCAAAGGCTGAGCCAAGGGTTTGGGGTCTGTCCAGACCCAGACCTGTGCTGGCAGGTGGAAGGAGGCTCTGACTTCCCCAGCCAGAGCTGAAACATCAGGGCTCCTAAGAGCTCAGAGTGCCTGAGAGCCAGAGCTGCTCACCAGCACTTCAGGAGAGGGAAACTGATTCAGAGCCTCCCCAGCACATCCTGCAGCCCCCCAAACATGAGCCTGTCTGGACTGGGCTGCAGTAACGGCTGTTGGGACAGACTGGGCTGCCAAAAGCTCCCCAGGAGCTAGAGGGAAGTTACTTCTGGGAAGATGCTCTGGTGCTCAGGCCCTGTGTGAGGCTGCGGGGCTCAGCAGGCAAAGCAGAGCCTGCGCTTCACTGGGGCTATCAAAGGCCACCAGCCCTCCGGGTGATGAGGAGCCTCCCCTGAGCCCTGGCAGCAGACGGAATGAGCAAAACAGAGGGATCCTCCTCTAGACCTTTACTGCTGATTGAATCACATGGATTTGGTTTTGATCTCTCAGAGACAACCCTGTGAGACGCTGCGCGGACGGGACATCTCGAGGACACCACCGGTCACCTCGCCAGGAGCAGCGATGGGGTACGAATGCAGCGGCACCAAAACCCCACCCGGAATTCCAGTTGACGTTCATCCTTCTCCTTCCCACCATCTGCTGAGCTGTTTGCACTCACAGGTGCTCTGGAGAACCCTCGGTCCTGAGGCAGCTCATGGGGAGGACTTCACACCTGGCAGATTCGCTGCTGCCCTGGAACAGCCCCAGGGCCCCCGGGACCTTCTCCTCACTTTCTGCTCCTCAAACTTGGGAACCCTCCCTCGCCAGCACCGCAGTGAGGTGGTGCCCGATCGCTGCGTTACTGCACGGCTGAGCTGATGCTGCTGCAGTTACAGATGGCTGAGGTACTGCCAGTAAGTCGGGGTTGTGAAGCTGACCGCAAGCCCTTGAGCAGGAAGGCTCCGAGGCTGCACTGTCCCCCCAGCAGCACTTCTGCAGGGCTGAGTGGCAGCAGAAAGCCCAGACCTGCCTGGGGAGCTGGATGTCCCGGGTACAGCGTGGAGATGCCCACACAGACCCCACTGCAGCCTCAGTGTCTGAGCTGATCGGGGCTGTTTGTTAACAGGGCTCATTAGCTGCAGCCAGGCCCTGCACAGACGCAGCTCCTTCGGTGTTGGGGACCACATCCCTGCCAGCCTCTGTGTCCTCACATGTCCCTTCTGAGGAGCACAGAAGCTGCCAGAGCAAGCCCCTGCGACCCAGGGAAGGTCCTTCGCTGGCCACTCCAGGCGTGACCCCTGCGCTCGAGATCAAGCACCCTGAAACCTCCAAGCTGTCTGGGAGCACCGTGCATCTCCCCGTCCCCAAGGAGAGGTGGTGGCTGGCACCCCGTGGGAAGTGGGAAGGAGCCCGGTCCCGAGGTGCTTTCTCACACACACAGCCAGCCAGATCGAGGGAAGGAGGCAGCACACATTTGTCTGCGGAGGCTTTGCACCTTCGGCAATTATGTCTGGAGTCTGGAAAACAACAGCAGCCGGGCTGCAGCGGGGAGGGAGGAAAATTCTATCATGTCAGAATAATGAGATCTGTGATTTCAGCACTTACTGGGTCAGAGACGCGCAGAGCGCTCTCGGTGACGCTTCCCTCTGACACTCAGGGAAGCTGCACTGATGCAGAGGACGCAAGGCACTGGAGCAGGGTGCTGGGCCAGGGGATGCTCTGCCCTGGCTTCACCTGCCCTGGGGCTCAGGAGTCTCTGTGCTCCCAGGGGTGTGAGCCGGGGAACACCAGGCAGCGCAGCCCTCAGATCTTGAGGGGTTCTTGGATGAGTTTCAGATGTAAACACTTGTCGGTGATGGGAAGTGATGGCCGATCCTGTCATCTCCCAGAGGTTCAGGTTTAATCCTGCTGCAAGCCAGGCGGGACACACAGGGCAGCACGAGGGGGTGGAAGGAGCGGCATCGCCCCAGGCACAGACCCACCACCAGCCCCAGCCAGGCAGCACGTGGGAAGGACGTGGCAACGGACCCAGCACCTCGCCCCCTCCAAGCCAAGGGGTCTGTGTGAGTTGAGCTTGGCCAAACACGCGGTGAGGCCGGGCAGATCATCCCAGGGCTAGTTTCTCAAAGAGACCCAACACCCGGAAAGCGCTCCGTCGGCAGTTCTGCAGTTTCACAGCAGCAGCTTAAAACCAGAGGAGCTCCTCTCCCTCCCTCTCCCTTCCTAAACCCAGAGGATCAAAACTCAAAACATTTCTCTTTACCAACTAAACCCCTGGTGCCTCCCCCCAGACCAGCTTGTTCCTTCGGACAAGGATCTATTTGCTGGTGAAAAGCACCAGCGGAGCCCCAGGGGAGCCCTGACACCGGGAGAGGTCCCCAGCTCCCCGACCGCTCGCGCAGCCGCCGGTGCCGGCCAAAAGGCAGTCACAGATCCTTCTCCAAACCCTGAGCATCATTTTGTAGCCATGATCCCAGCTCTCAAACAATATGAAGCCTTGGCCTGGGAGCTGCAGGGTAATTAGCAGTGGCACCAGCTTTTCGCTCCTCACTGCTTCTCCTTCGTCTTCTCATCACCCGGGGGGTTTATTACCGCGTTTGCTCGCCGTGCGGAGGAAGAAAACCATGTCTAGATTAAAAAGGTCTTGTTTTCCAGCTGTTTGAGATAGACTGAAGCACAGGTCTGCGCCAACAGCTGCGATCAAGCCTCCCGCCGTGGGAGAGGCAGCTCCAGCTCAAGGCCAGGGCTGAGCTTCGCCAGCAGCTCCTGCATTCACAGTTTGCCTTGAGGGTTTTCATTACCGGCCGCAGAGCTTTCGCAGGCAGCGTCTGGAGTTTGTCTTGGACCTGAGCTGCAAAAGCTTGGGGCTGCCTTCGCAGACCAGCAGCTCTGGACAGGTCCTGCGAGAAACATGGTGAAAGGAGGAGGAGGTGGAGGGGGAGGCTGCGGCACTGGGGCTCCCCCTCATCCCAGGGATGTCCAGATGGGAGGACGAGGCAAAGGGCTCCGGAGCAAACCTTCCCTGTGTGGGTGATCCCTCACAGCACCCCAGCTCAGCGCTGAGAGAGTTGTGCTGTCAAAGGCAAAGGCGTCCGCCCTCACTGCCCCCACACAGCAACCAGCCCCACGTGGCAGGAGGTGCTTCCTGTCACTGAGACCCCTCAAACCATCCCAGAGGACACAGAATCATTAGGGACTGGAAGGGACCTCGAAAGATCATCTAGTCCAATCCCCCTGCCACAGCTGGATCACCCAGACCAAGTCACAGAGCAAGTCAGGGTTAGAAGGGACCACAGGATCATCCATTTCCAACTCCCCTGCCATGGGCAAGGACACCCCACTCTAGATCAAGCTGTCCAGAGCCTCATCCACCCTGGCCTTAAACACCTCCAAGGACAGGGCTTCAACCACCTCCCTGGGCAACCCATTCCAGGGTCTCTCTTTCTTGGCCAGGACACCCCCTGCCCAGCACCGGGAGCAGGTAGAAGCCTCCCCAGTCCCACTGGCTTTTCCTCTCCCCAAGGAGGAAGGGGCCAGTGGCTGCGTGAAGCCCAGCAGGTCCACGTGGAGAGTTTGAGGAGCTGAGAAGACAGAGGTTCCTCACCACCACCACCACGAGTAGGTCCCCGCAGCCGCTCTTTCTGAGGACGGGCTCGAGCGGCGGTGCTGTGAAACCCCGCCGCTCGTCCGGCTGCTGATCTTCTGGGCAATTATTTGGAAGTAATGAAAGCGAATGCATGACATTTAAAAAAGAACCTCTGCTGTCAGCAGGAAAGCTGCCACATTCCTCCTGCACCTCGGAGAGCACGCCTAGCTTGAAATAATGTTCATTTTAGCAGAGCTGTAAATTACAAGTGCGCGAGGGTCCCGTGGGATTTATTACCATTTGGAAGGAGGTTACAGCCCCGCGCTGGCGCGGCTGCAGCTGGTGCGCGGCACAGAGCGGCCACAGAGCACATCTTGGAGGCAAAAGAAAGCACCTTTTATAGCTGCTCTCTGGCGGCTTGTACTGCTGACGTTACACACGCAGAGCAGGGATGAGGAAGGGTCTGGAGATCTGCTCTCCCGGCCGTTCACCCGCATTGATCAGACGTCACTAACACCCGGCGGCAGAGCCGGGCTGGGCTGCGCAGAGCGTGGCCACTGGGTGCAGCCCCTGGGTGCAGCGTGAGAAGCGCCCGGGCGCAGGGCGGCAGCCCTCCGCGGGGACGGCTGGTTCGTTTGCTGGGGTTTATGTTCTTCCCTTGTTTTCTCCTCGCAGGTGTTTCATAAAACGCAGCCGCGGCCCTGGCAGGAAGCAATAACCTTCGGCTTCCTCTGCATCCACCAAAGGGATTTCTTCCTCCCTTCTGGCGAGGATGGAGCCCTGTAAGATTAATGCTCCTCAGTCCTGGCCCTGCTGTCTTTGGTCTGTAAATGCTGAAGGGTCACCCTGCCATTAGCAATTAATTAATCCTGGTGTTTATTTGATCCACCCCCATCAGTGAGAATTCCTGCTCTAACGCTGGTTTGATTCCTTGTGCTCCCCCCATGTTCCGTGATGGTCCCCAGCAGAGCTCCTCATGAGGCCCCCTGGAAGCAGGATCCTCCTGGATCCTCCAAATCCTGCTGGGAATGAACATCAGGAACACAACCAGTTCTGTAGGGACCACAAGAAAGGGGCTGGGGAGCCTCCAAAGCCATCATGAGGAAAAGGATGTCACCAGAGCCAGACATGGGAATCCTTTGCAGGGGCTGTGAGAGACAGAGACTGGGTTTTTGGTTCTACCCGAGGGCTGGGAGCTGGCTGGAGCCAGGAAGAGTCGAAGCGCAGTGGCTGTAATGGCTGTGAGATGCTGCAGGGCTGTTGCCTTCACCTCACACCACAGAGCAGCTGCACCATAACCCGAGAACATCCCCTGCACCGTGTGGCCCCACCACACAGTGCGGAGACCTCACCGGCTGTGGGGAGGGAGCGCGTGGGGAGGCCGAGGTAGGTGGTTTGGCACCCCCAGAACATTGATCTCCGGGAGAGCTTCAGCCCACCGACAGACCCCACTCCAGGCACGGGATTTTCTTAGTCATGAGCTCTTCCCCCAACCTGTTTATCTCCGTGAATCCTATTAATCACGTTCTGTGCCTGGACAGGTTATAACACCCCATCCATCCTCTGCGAGCGGTTATCGCGCAGCCCGACGATCTGTCAGATAAATCGCCAGGTCAGCTGCAGCTGTTCCAATATCCTCAAGAAATCAGATTTATCATTTCAGACTGAAAAAAACCCCAACCCCAGCCCAGCCCCAGCAGCAGCCCAATCCCCGTCCCGCCGGCGGGCTGGATGTGTGTCTTGGCCTCGCGCAAGCCCTGCTGCTGCCGCCTTCCATCTGCAGCCCCGTGATAAATGGCTGCAGGGTGCCAGGTACAGTTCAATGGTGAAAAATCCCAATATGTGACTGAGGCATCTCATCGCAAGTCATTAATCTACGAGGAGAGCGGTGCCAGGACAAGGCTCTCACTCACTCCATCGTCATCTGGAGCAGCTCGGCACTGCTGCTGCCAGAGGCAGGGGAGGAGGGAAGGGAAGGCCCCTGCCATTTTCCACTCATGCAAAGTTCTCTCCAGGCCATTAACCCTCTCTGCAGCCCAGAACCCTGCCCTGAACCCCGTCACAGCTCACACGTGGCTGTGGGTGCTGGGCAGTGCTCAGCCTCTGCCCCGCTAACCCTTCCAGCCACGTGCCAAGGTCACCTTTGCGGCACCAGACAAGGCTGCTGCAAAGCTGGGCAACCCTCAGACTGCCACAAATGCAGCCCTTCCCTGCCTGCCCTCTGTTTTGCACTTTGGGGTTTTAAATCACTCTCACAAAGAAGCTCCCAGCACCTGCCCGGAGCCTTGAGGCTTCTCTGATAGATTCTGCTCTTGGCAGAAGTCCTTGTCCGACCAATTCTTCAAGAGGCTGCGCCCCTCTGCCTTCAGCTGCTATCAAACCACCCGCAGGTCCCTCCACAAGCGAATCTGCGTGGCCCCAGGAGTGCCCTGAGCACAGCCCTGAGGAGCAGAGCTCTGCCCAGCAGCTCCACCAGCAGCAGCCAAGATGCCCTCGAGTCAGAGCTTCAGACACCTCCTCAAATGTTGACCCCTCTCCTGCACTTGCGGAGCTTCCCAGCCCTTCCCACGCTGCTGCCTGCACCCTGCAGTGCCCTTCAGCACCACCCCGTGCCCCCACCAGCCTCTCCTTCCTGCTGAGATTCCAGGAGGCTCCAGCACTGGGTCCCTCTCTGTGTGGTGGCTGATGGCCCTGGGGACCAGCTAGGCTCAGGCAGTGCTCTGGTGGCCCCGTCTCGAGCGCCCGGCCAAGGTGCCTCCTCCCCTCCGCAGCAGCCACATCCCGGAGCCGCGTGCCGGGTGCCAAATTGAGTTGTAGCCGTGAATTATTTAGCGGCATCAGTGGAATATTGTTGTATCAGTAACGCAGACTATCAGTTTGTGGCCTTGGGGCTGCCTCAGTTACACACTCCATCACTATTTTCTCTCATGAATAATGTAGGAGTGGAATTACTCTGCATGTAGAGAATTCATACCCTGAGAAAACAAGGTTGCTCCGAAATTAATTTTCCGTACTAAAAGAGCGACAGAAAATCAATTAATCGCAGATTATTCCGTACGGAGACAGAGTAAGGGAAACAGCAAGAATGGCTGTAGCTATACATCAGCAAACGCTGTATTGGCAGAGAGCTTTGCAGGGCCCTGAGTTACAGCCAGCCACCGACGAGGTGAGTATATTCCACCCGAGAAAGCCCTCCAGCGCCAGGCTCGAGCTCAGAGCCAGCTGGGCGCTCGCTGCCGCCTTCCCGGTCTAAGCGGAGAGCTCAGCGCCTTCACCTGGCTCCTGGCTTCTTCCTTGGTCCTGCCGTGGCTCTCACCAGCTCCGTGCTGCTTTGCTGGGGTGTCCTCTGTGGCCAGCACCTGGCAGCAGCTTGGATCTAGGTCCTGCTGTGACTTGGGTGGGACGTGAGCATTGCTTCGCCAGGAGCGTGGGAGCTTGCAAAACTCATCTGAGTGGAGCTGGAAACCAGGGGAGAGGGGCTGCTGCTCTGGGGATCCTGGCCACGGGGTCAAGGGGCCACAGCACCCCTGCCCATCACTCCCAGCACGGCAGTGGGATCTCACGGCCAAAGGCTCTGCTCTGTCCTTAGCACCGGTTCACCACCTGCTCTTGTCAACGTGTCTTCATTTTCATCCCCTTAGCCCAAACAGCAACCAGCCATTTCAGAAAGGAGTGAGGAGACTTAATTAATAGTTAAAGCTGCTGTAGGTCCCCGAGCGGAGCATCAGCACTCAATGCATTTCTCAGAAGCAGCAAGTGCTCTGCAGCTGGTGTAGGACTGGGCATAGATTGAGGCAGGCAGAGGCAGAAAACCTTGTTCACTCCTTCTCCTGGGGGTCTGTCACCTCTGCCTTGGCAGCAGCACAGGGACATCCCACCAGAGGAGCAAAGCCCCTCAGACACCTGCAGAAGACCCCACAAGCACGGGGCCAGGGACGTGCTGCAGCAACACCCCCAGAAAGGCTCTTGTCATGGTGCAGCCTGGGTCCACCCCACTGCCTCGTTAGTTTTGATTAACAACATCCACGGGTTTAACAAATGGGAGAACAATCCGGGGATGAGACATCATGAGGTTGACCTCAGAAAAACTTGATCAAACATCAATAGCATCTTCAGGAATAAACCTCAGAAGTCATAAACGAATCTATAACGAAGACCAGCTATTCCTGCTGCAGCTAATTATTTTTCCCTGAGCTCTCAATTCTTTTGTCACCCCCTGAACTGCTCAAGTTTTAAGGGTCCCCAGCAGCAGGGATCATTTTTCCAGCAAGAGGATCTTGGACTGTGCACAGCAGCGGCACCGGTGACTACAGGCTGCTGTCTTGGGGTTCATCAGGGGTTCCCGGGCTGAATTTACAGGAGGTTTTGTTTTTCTCAGCACTGTTAACAGGAAGAATTGAAGAACTAACCCTCTGGGCCTTCACCAAGATGTCCTGTACCCTGTCCAGATGTGGCTAAAGAGCCAGGGAAGGAACCAGAAGCCACTGGTGAAGGTGAGGAGCTGCTGGGTGAAACCTGGCAGGTCTGACACACGAGTGGCTGCTTCTGTCACCAAAAGGGAGGGCAGGGAGTGCTCTCTGCTTCTCCAAAGCAAGTTTGCTGATGACACCAAGCTGTGTGGTGCAGCAGACATGCTGGAGGGCAGGGATGCCATCCAGAGGGACCTGGACAGGCTGGAGAGGTGGGCGCAAGCCAACCTCATGGGTTTCAACAAGACCAAGTGCATCTGGGTCTAGGCAATCCTAAGCACAAATACAGGCTGGGCAGTGACTGGCTGGAGAGGAGCCCTGAGGAGAGGGATTTGGGGGTGCTTGTGGATGAGAGGCTCAGCATGAGCCAGCAGGGTGCACTTGCAGCCCAGAAGGCAAACTGGATCCTGGGCTGCATCAGGAGAAGTGTGGCCAGCAGGTCGAGGGAGGTGATTCTCCCCTTCTACTCTGCTCTGGTGAGACCCCACCTGGAGGACTGCGTCCAGTTCTGGAGCCCTTATTCCAAGAAGGATG
>VXBP01005204.1:214692-401448 GCA_013400115.1 Rhinopomastus cyanomelas
ATAACTTCTCCGGTGAAGTGATCCTGCTGTGGCAGGGGGATTGGACTGGGTGATGTTTCAAGGGCCCTTCCAATCCCTAATGATTCTATGATTCTATGATTCTAAATACCACCAAGGATGGAAACACTGGGTTTTGTGTTCCAGCCTGGCAACCACAGCCTTGGGCCTAGGTATCCTCCACAACCCACATCTCTGCTCCTCAAAGCAGCCTGTTTTCTCCTGCCGTGGGGGACAAAAGCAGCCTTTTAGCTTTCAAAAGCAGCCAGAGGCTGCTCTTCCCGCACCGGAGGGCAAGAGGCTGCTTCTGTCTTCACGCAGGCACCGTCCACCCCACAACAGGCAAACCCGAGCCCGTGCAAACCCTCCCCAGCCCCTCTGGGGTGCCACTCGCCCCCAGCTCCTTGGCACTGGTTCCCCCCCCGCTCCCGGCTGCGTGTCCCAAGCAGGGTGCACTGGGAACAGAGAGCTCTCCGTGCGGATGGGAGGGCTCCAGAAGTGCCTGCGAGTCCCCCAGCCGGAGCAGACATGAAAGGGAAGATGCTGCGTGTGATTTATTGCGTGCTGAGCAGTTTGACAGCCGGACTGTTTGAAACCGCTGTCCTCTGGCTTCATCTCGGCGAGGGGATGGCTCAGATTAATGGTGCAGAGGAGGAGGAGGAGATTTATGGCCGTACAAAGGCAGCCGCTGCCTCGGCCGCAGATGCCGGCTCCCCTCGCAGCCCCCCGCCAGATGTGGAGCAGGGGAAGATCTGCTCCAGAGGGTGCACTGGGATCTCCAGCCCACAGATGCTTGTTGACTTATAGACTCATGTCTTTCAAGAAGTTCATTAGAACGTAGATCTGCGGCGGCTGCTCTCCTCTCTCTGGCACGGCTGGCTCTGCCCTGCGGCTGCCCCAAGGCAGGGAACAAGGACTCTGTCCCACCACAGAGCTCCTCAGGGCTTAGCCTACCCACCAGCACTGAGGAAGGCACCAGCACCACTCCCCTGCTTTTCTGACCCCGATTTACTGCAAGTAAACCCTGTGAATCGGGGAGGGGATGGGACATGACCAGTGGGCTCGGCGAGTCGGGCTCCCTTTGCCCAGTGCACCATCCGTCTTCCCCCAAACTGGGGAGAGGCTCAAAGCCATGGGAAACAAAGAGAAGAGTCTTTCTGCTGTTGCTTTCTTTGGCTTTGGGGACTCGTAATTCCCCTTCAAGCGTGAAGGATGGAAACTTCCTCGCACGCAGAGAAAAGAGGTCACATTTTCTGCAATAGCAGGACTCCGGCAGCTTTAATGACGACGATTTTCTTAACCTCTGCTGTGTGAGAACTGCCCAGCGGTGACCCAGCACCTCACTGGAGCTGCAGCCCAGAGAGTCCCCAGAGCTCTCCAGCTTCATCCCACAGTGGCCTTCACTGGAGCCCCAAAACTCCTCTTTGTCCCCGTCCGCCCGGTATCGACACAGACACTTCAAACACTGGATTAACTGTGTCCAGCCCCTTCAGACTAAACCTGCCTTGGAAAACAAATGACCCTGTTGGGCTCAAAATGCTCCCACAGCCGACTCCGTAATGAGCTGTTTATTATAGTTCCCATAAGTGAAATCCATTAAGTCTGACAGAAATGCAGCTGAAGTTTACATCCAGCATCCGTTTGAGGGGAGCTGCGGGTCTGAGTTGAATTTGTCCCTTCCCTCCTCCACCCCGGCGCAGCCGTGCGCGGTGCCTAAATGAATTTTCCATCGCGACTTTCCAGAATCGGGCTGAACTTCACCGGGCCCTGGACGCCTTGGCAAGTTGTCTGACTCGCCGGCTGTGGATCTGAGCTCCCTCTCTTCCAGTGTCAGCTTTCAGTCTTGAAAGCCTGGAAGGAATGAAGGTGGTTTAGGGATGACAGTGCTCCTTACATCTCAGATGACGAGTGATTTGGGTGCTTGCAGTCTCCTTTCAGGATGGGTGCTGGTGCTTGACTCTGCAACTGGCTGAAAGCTGGAGTTTCCATCGTACGAGGAGCTCTGAGGTTTCAGAGAGGAGCAGTTGTCCCCGTCCCGTGCAGGGAGCCAGCCCCTGTTACTGCATTACAACCAAAGCAATTAATCCTGTTCTCCTGTCTCCGTTACAGCGTGACCTTAATCCAGAGTGGGGAAGTCAAAATGAAAGATTTGGGGGTTTTAGAAGCAAAATGTTTCCACAGTTCTCAAGAAAAAGTCAAACAGAATCTACATGCTAGTGGGGGACATTTTTCTGCTGTTGGATCATCGGGCTTCTTCGGGAAACTGTTCCAGGTACAGCCTCGACTCAGGTTTCGGCACCGCCTGTCGAACGAAGCACAGGGCTGCCGGTGTTTTCCAGTGGTGAGGAACTGGGAATTGTGTGGAACAGGGGCAACAGGGAACAGGCAGTGGGGCAACAGAGGTTAGACATCAAGAGCCACCTGGATGTTCCTGTGTGACTTGGTCTAGGTGATCCTGCTGCGGCAGGGGATTGGACTGGATGATCTTTCGAGGTCCCTTCCAATTCCTAATGATTCTATGATTCTATGAAACCATGCACCAGTAACACACCTGGCAGTGCCAGAGGAGGCACCGTCCCCATGGGCTGCTCCCTCACTGGTCCCTGCACCACAGGAGGCTCCTAGAGAGCTCCAGAGGTGCCCAGCATCTGCAGAAGAGCTCTGGGCATGGCAAGCGCATCACCCTGCATCCCCCCAGAATGGAGCAGAGGCTCTCACACTCTCTGGAAATGGCAGTGATTACACAAGCCCCGCCGTGAGTGGCTGATTGACCTTGGGAAAAGCACTTCATACCTCTGCAGATTGTAATCAGGTAATATCTGTGAAGTGCTCTGCGGACAGAGAATGCGGTGAGATGATCCCCAAGGCAATAAAACAGGGAGAACTGCTGTCCAGCCAGAGCCAGAACTGAATCCTTGAAATTACATTTCCTTCCTGCCCTGTCCTCCTCCTCCAAACGTGGCAGCGATTTGTCAGGCGCGGACAGACAATCCAGAGGTGAGCGGTGAGCGCCTCTGCTCCGCGGCCGGCAGAGCCCGTGCCGCTCGGCACCGCTCGGGCTTTCATTAACGCAGATCGATCCCGGGGATGTGTGATGGTCACCGCTCATCCCTCCAGCGCCAGCAGCCTCCTTCGCGGGGGCAGCGGTGGGGATGACCCGTGCGGGTGCGCTCGGAGTGAGACAAATATTGGTGGCTGGATGGGTCTGGAGTCAGAAATGTAAACTGTTTGGAGAAGGAAACGTTTCTGTTTAAACCCAAGGAAAAGGCGGCTGTGGAAGGTAAACATCCTCCCAGAGCAGTAACCACCGTCGGAACTGGCGCTGCTCTGCCGTGTGCCGTGAGGGTGGGTGGCTGTGGGAGTGCAGGACATGGCACCCAGGGTGCAGGCAGGCAAACCCTCCTGTGGGGGAGTGGTGGCAGTGGGGGAACATGTGGTTCCATGTGAGATGAGCCCTAGGAGCAGCCATCCCTTGGGAGGGTGTTCATGGCCACCCTGAGCTGTGCGGGATTATGGATCCCCCAGCACCACCAACTCTCCTTTCAGATGGTGCTGGGTGATGTCGGACTGTCAAGTCACAGAGGGATGGGCTTGTGCTGCTGCTGCTGCTTTTGCCGAGGGCTGGCCAGCTCCCACGACAGCAAAGACAACAGCAGTAGGGAGGCTTCACAAGTCTTAACCAAGGAGCCACCCAAGCGTCTCGTTCCGCGGGAAGAATTTAAGGTGGAAGAAGGCCTTTTCTGTAAGGGAAGGGACCTCTGTGGAACCAGCCTCTGCTTGGCCTCACGAGGTACTTAAGCAACGAACACGATGGCAGCGCCCTAGCGAGGCCCCAGCTCCGCACGTGAGCCGGCCGCCGGTGCAGAGCGCCCACTCACTGGCGGCCCCAGCGCAGGAACAAGTTTGTCCCGATAGCCAAGGTTTTGTCTGCTCATCACTCAGGGTTTGTTTTGGAAACAGCTGTTGGTCTGTGTGGTAGAACATAAGATGGAAAGTGTCACGGGAATGCGGTTGTCATGTGAAACCTGGCCCAGGAGCGGCAGAGAGATTTATCCGCTGCATTTGGTTCTCATTTGACTCACACGGCTGCGGATGCCTGGGATGGGGGAACGGGACTCGCAGCCAGGACGCATTTTTCAGGGATGGCTTGTGGCCTGATACAAGAGGAGAGCACATGTCAAACGCCCCGTGCCAGGGAGGGACGAGCCGTGTCACATCACCCCACACTCCGCCGGTGAGCAGAGATGGATGCCCTGCTGTATCCTTCACTGGTGGATCAGCTGCCCAAGGCAGGCGCTGAGCTGCTTCTCCATGCCACCTCCCAGCACTCTGGTGCCTACTCAACACAGACCTGAGCCCTGGGGCACACAGAACCCACCAAGGATGCCCGTGGCTCTCAGCACAGATAGATCTGTCTGTGCTCACTGCGTCCTTAGCAGTGACTTCATACAGTTTTCTAACCGTTTCATGCCCGGGTTTGGCCAGGGCGGCGAAGAGCAGGCAGGAATTAGGAGGTTAAACGCTTTCCCCCGTGTCCCTGCTATTGGGAAAAAACAAACACAAACACAAACAAACCCAAACCAGATGTGGCCTGTGCACTGGCAAGGGATGGCTGTGGAGATAAACAAGACCGGGCTCGTAAAATGGAGGCTGGAGCTGTGTGGGGAAGGGACGAGGATCTCACGTTGGAAGAATGAGAAAAATGCGACGCGATTCCTTTGGAAGACGCAGGGAATGCCACCGAAGTCATGCAGGCAGGAGCCTGCAGCTGGCTGAGTTTGAAAACAAGTGATTTGAATCAGCTGCTATTCAACTACTTGTCAGCCCTCATTTACTGTGTTCAGCCAATTAAGGGTTTGGGGGTTCAAAGGTTGGGAGGGGGAAAACAAAAGAGGAACACCGAGCGAGGACAAGAGAGGGGGTCTCCTCCAAGCCCTGCCCTGGGAGAAGCCATCAGAGCTGGGCTGGACTCAGCGCCTGAAGAGCCCAGCCAAGGGTCTCACTGGGAGCTGGGTCACAACAGAAAGGGCTGGCAATGGGAGCAGAGGGATCTGGTGTCTGCTGGGATGGAAGGACCATGGTCTCCAATGATGGGAGGACCAGCAACAGTGCGGCGCTCACCAGGCACCTGCAGGCTTTCTAGGATGTCAGGTAGCGACAGGACTAGGGGCAATGGAGCAAAGCTGGAGATGGGTGGATTTAGAGTGGATGTGAGGAGGAAGTTCTTCACCGTGAGAGTGGTGAGAGCCTGGAATGGGTTGCCCAGGGAGATGGTGGAGGCCCCGTCCTTGGAGGTGTTTAAGGCCAGGCTGGATGGGGCTGTGGCCAGCCTGGTCTAGGGTGAGGTGTCCCTGCCCATGGTGGGGGGGTTGGAAGTGGATGATCCTGTGGTCCCTTCTAACCCAGAGTGACTGTATGACTGGGTCTAGGTGATCCTGCTGTGGCAGAGGGGTTGGACTAGATGACCTTTCGAGGTCCCTTCCAATCCCTAATGATTCTATAGGCTCCTTTCCTGCAGCACCAGCACTGCCAGCCAGCTGGTCAGGCCGGTTGCCCCGAAACTGGGCACCTTTGAACTGTGCTGCTGCCTCACATCATCTTGAGGTTATGCTTCCATAACCTGAAACAACAAACTGACTCGAGGTGTCCTTCCCCGTCTCAGATCTCTCGAACACACTCAAGGCAAACAGTTCCAGCAGGGCCGTGAGAGGAGCTTCCACAATTAGTTAGTCCAGCTAAGCGCTCAGCAACGAAGCAAATGAAAAACTATCTTCCCGAGCACAGAGATACCTGGGTGTTTGCACAACTCCCACCTTGGTGGCAGATAATAGTCTGGAGCCTTTGATCCTATAATAACTCTTAGAACGATCAGCACCGTTACAGCGCCGCCAGGCTTTGGCTCACGGCGGCGGGCTCGGCCGCGAGGATGCGGCGTGCCGAACAGATGTCTGCCGTGTCCCACAGATTCTGGTCGGTGGGTCCTGTTTACCCTGAGATCTGCAGTCTCACTCACAGCAGAACCGTGCCACCACGCCGCCTTTGTTCCTGCTCTTTAGCGCTTTGATTTGTGCGGCTCTGCTGAGAATCTCCCTTGCAGCTTGTTGACTTATCACTCATCCCGCGAGTTCCCGTTCTCGCTCCTCCTGACAGCTTTGCCTAATGTACTTATTCATTCAATTTAAATAAATCGAACGGGCCCTATGACAGCCGATAAGTGAGTCACACAAGAACAAACAGAAGGGAAGCACTGCAAATAGTCAAATGTCAAGCAGGAATGGAAAACTGTCCCTACAGCTCCAGCGAACCTTAGATGTCTAATATTTATGGCCAATTGATGTCATTAGAAAGTAAATAAGCCCTCTTATGCTGCATTACAAAAGATTAACTGCAAGCAATGGAGTTTAAATAGCACAGATAAGTGCAGATGGAAATAAACCTGTTTAAAGCTGGAAATATTTGCTGAACCTCCTTGCTGCTTTTAAGATAATTGATCTCTGTATATCTGTATTGAATCTCACCATAAAAGCTCTGAAACGTCTTCTGGCACAGCCCGGCTCGCCTGTGACTCAACCTCTCCTTATCTCTGCAGATTGCAGAGGGTTTTTTCATTCCTCAGCGTGCTGGGTGGGGACCGACATCAGCACTTTCCCTCCAGAGATGCTCTGGGCTGGGGTCAGCTCATCCTCCCAGGGAGGACCGGCCCCAGCGCCAGCCCTCCCAAGCCAGTGCCAGCGTCTCCAAGTCACTGCAGTTTCCCCAGCTTCAAAAGATGTCAGGAAAATAAATAGTCCTTTAGATTGCTGAAGTGAGCTCCAGCTGAGGGTCTTTGGAAACAGCCCTGCGTGATAGATATTAACGAGTTACATTTTGCTGATAAGGAAAGAGAGAGAGGAAGGGAGATGTGATTTACGCCAGCGTTTTGCTTTCTCGAGCCTGCGCTGATCTCTGCAGCTCCCTCCCACCCAGGGCCACGACTGCTCTGCTGTTGGAACACGCTCACTCGCAGCCCCGAGCCACCTGCCCCCAGAGAACCAGAGGAGCGATGGGGTCCCGGGGCTGGGACATGCCCATGGGTGAGCGGGTGCCCGGTGGAGGAGCAGAGAGGCCAAGGGGGGCGCCAGCAACCCCGTGCTCCGCGCGCAGCGGGGGTTCACGCAGCGACTGCGCGAGTCTCGGCGTAGGTTGGGAGAGGGAGGACACGTGGCCAGGAGAACAAGTCAAGCATTGAAGACAACTGCAAGACCCCACCCCTGAGGTGCCCGTGTCCTCGGCGGCTGCCCGCCGGGCACCATCTGCAGCTGGCCTCCATGCCAAGCCGGCGCTGCACCACTTCTCCACTGCAGAAACATTTATTTGATCCTACAACACGGCTTTCAGGATGATTAATCTCCGCCGGGCTGTGTGTTTAGGCTCTCCATAAAGGCAGGTGCATGTGTTCGTGCGCTGCCGCTGTCAGGGCTGTTAATGTAAGCGTCTGTTTTACAGCCCAATTGACAGCCGCATTGTTCTGGCAGGGTTACAGCTCTGACATGTGGAATCAATCTTTTTAACCTGTCAATTAATCAGTGGGCAGCTGTCAGCCCCGCTGAAAGGCCTGAAGGACAGTGCCCTTTCAATGGATTATACTGGATGCTCAGTGGAGTAAAATTGAACGCTTCAGTTTCGAGAAACTCTCCCTGCATTCAGAGCGAAGCTCCACCTCGCTCGCGCCGCGAGGAGCCGACGCCAGGCGCTCCTGCCTGAGACCTGGCAGAGCAGGATGGCAGCCAGGATCCCTGGCACCGCTTCGCGCCTGGCAGGAGGCGCCTCGACACAGGGCACAGGGCGGCTGATCCCTGCTTGCCTCCTCCTTCACAGAGCACAGCCAGGCTGTCAGGCACAGGGTGCTCAAGGGGTGTCAAGACGGATCCCACACCCTGCTCCTGGGGTGCCGCAGCCTGGAACTTGCAGCCCCGACTCCCTCTCCAGCTTCAGACAGGTCCCTTGGGGCCAGGCTGGGCGTCTGACTGGGCTCCCCACGGTCACCCTGCAGCAGCTCCCCATGCTACGCTCAACCCAGAACAATGGGGCCGCTCCAGGTAAATTCTTCAGGGTCTCCTGAAAAGAGAGAGATTTAATTTCTATTTCCAAGGATCCTTCCCAAACCAGTGAATAGAGAGGCTACCTAATGGAGCTGACACCTTCTCCCTTTTCTTACAGTAAACAGAGTCTCTCCATCACCCCTGGAGCCGGTGTTGGAAAGGGGACAGAACACCCCCCCCCAAAGTGACAGGCGGTGGCCAAGGTCCCCTGGCAGGCAGCGGCTCAGAGAGGAAACAAAAGCATAACCTTGAAAATAGCTGCATTTCCCCAGTCCCTTCAGCCTAATGTACTGTGGTGCTACTTGAGCGGCCACTAATTTGATTCATATGAGAAGCTTGACCTTATTCCACCAAGTGTTTTCCAGCCTGGATTTCTCTAACTGCTTGTTTATAGAGAGTACATGGAGCATTTTATGTTTTTTCAGCTGTTTAGGAACTTGATTTTTCCAAGGCAGCCTCGAGAGAGCAGGGTGCCAGTCCCAGCTGCCCCCATCCCCTCCCAGCCGTCAGGGTGCCCAGGCCACTTCCCGCTCCGTTGCTGGGACCAGAGGAAGCATCATCTATGTGGCGGCTGCGCCATTCTGTGGAGGTGACTCCAAAGTCAGCACGATCAGGGGGCAGTTAGCGCTCTGGCCAGTCTGTGTTGGGATCAGACACCTGGGGACACAGAAAAGCTCTTCTCCAGCCTTCATCTCCCAGAAGCACCGTCTGAGCTGAGGATGGGCAGGGGCCTGGGTGCTGGTGCCTCGGCGAGGATTTCACACAGCTGGTCTTTCCAAGCTGCTGGTTTCCTTTGCTTGCTCCACCGACACAGGCAGGCTCAGCATTTGCGGATGACCCTGGGAGAGGCACAAGCTAGGCCCTGCCCTCCTGTCTCTCAGCAAGGACAGAGCATGGAAGGTCTTGGGAGCCTGAAGCTCTGGATGCCCATCGAGCAGCAGCGGATGGCAGACTGTGAGGTAGGAGAGAGGTGCTCACCATCCGCATGCACCACCACCACCCATCGTCTGCTGCAGGGGCCTGGGGAACGCAGCATGAGGAGCAACTTGAGGTTGGCTGGACTTTGACAGAAGCACAGCAGCACCTTCAGAGCGATGCTGGACACCAAGGAGCAGCGTGGAGCGTGACCACAGGCTGTGCCGGGGAGGGGGTGTGCAGCCAGAGCAGGTCTGGAGACAAGCCTCGGGAGGGCATTGGCTCCCAGTGCGCTGAGGCCAGCCCACCGTTTTCCCCTGATTTATTCTCACATGGCTCTGCAGGAAATAGAGAAATATTATCTCCTGTTTACCACCGCGAGCCGAGATGAAGTGCCCTGCGCAAGGTCACGCAGGGAGTCTGTAGCACAAAGTAATTGAACAGGAGCTGCCTGCGCCCCGCTGCCGCAGCCCCGAGCTGCCCCACACCAGGACCGACCCTCGTGCGGCAGGGAGCTGGGCTTGGGGAGACCCCGACAGGCCCCTGATGAAGGACACCAAGGCGAGCAAATAGCAATTGAAGTATTTCCATCTAGGGCCCTGTTAGAACAGGCAGCGGCGCTGGGCACCAAATGCCTCCTAATTTGCACCTGACTCTTTTAATCAAGTGGAGCTTTCAGCCCTAATCCTGCACCAGGCTTTTCAGGGGGATTGCAAAAGGATTACTCATCAGAGGAGCAGGAGCTCAGAGGAGTCATTAACACCTATTCTTTTGAGAGAGGAAAGAAGGGGTGACCCACTCTGCAGCGGAGCTCATGCCAGCTCCCTTCCCAGACCCCTTCAGCCCCCCGTCTGCCAGACCCTCCCCTGCTGCAGTGCTCTTCATTGTCACCCCACTTGCTGAGAGGGGTCCAGCAGCAGCCACGAGTGGGCAGGAGGGTTCCTAAGGGGTCCTGGTGCTCAGCGCAGAGCCTGGGCCCCTCTGCGGGCACAACAGGAGCCAGAGCAGTCTGACTGCGTGGGGGTCCAACTCAGCTCTGGCCCTGCTGCTTTTCCAGCTGGGGGTGCAGACCCCAAGCGACGTCCCCAGGGACCACTCCCTGCTATGGCTGCGCCTCGGACGGAGCTGTACCTGCCGCCAATTTAGCTGCCAAACACCGTCTCCTCCAGCCGCAGACACGGGAGGATCTTCAGGTGAAATTGTCAGATCAAAGCGAGTTTACGGAGCTGCTTTAAACAAATTTTTTACAATAATAATTTCTCTGTGCAGTGTCTGCAGTAAAAAGACAATAGATTAGATAGCCACAGAGCGAGCCCGGGGCTGTAAATCACCGGCGGGGCCTCGGCGCTGCTTTGCAAGCAGCCTGCACTCTGCCGCGATGGTTTATGGTGTCATCCAAGCCCCAGAATCCCCAGAGTGAATTACAGCCTCGCAGGCAGCGGGTGGCCATCTATTATCCTACATGTAAACAGGTATTCAAATAGCAGCTTCAGAGCCTTCTCCCTGGCATTTAATCATGCCTGTAATCTAACCCCAGTCCTTGCCAAGGTCACAGCTCTGATTGCTCTTTCTCCAGCTCTGCAGGTTTCAGCCAGCTGCAGTGACAGCCTCAGACAAGCTGATTGTCCCCCAAATTAACTCTGATGCTCTGTGCAGAATAATTCAGTAGCAGCACGGTCTAATCACAATCTGGAACCAGCCTCCACCCCTAGAGCACTCGGGGAGCCTCACGGGGAAGCTGGGGTGCTCAGAGGTGTCTGACCGCCGCGGTTGGGACTGGACATCATGCAGGTCTCTGCAGACTTTGCTGGTTGGATGGGGACCTTCAGCTGGCCCAAACCCTGCTGCTGGTCCCTGCCTCTAACCCTGGCAGCAGGAGACCAAACCACAGCCCTCTGCTTCCTCCTGCACTTCGGGATAGAAGGAGCAGCTGTCCCACCTCAGGATCTCAAATGGATTTTTGCGGAGTGTGGCAACGCTGGGGCCAGTGATGGAGTGGCCAGTAAAAGGGACACTGCCCTCAGGCCTCAGACTCTCCCCCATGAGGACAGTGAGACCCAGGGTGCATCCCACAGCACCACACAGCCCAGATGCCAACACATCCAGCCCCGGTGCTGCGCCGAGCTGTAGTCAATGAGATCTGAAGGTGCTCAGCAAAGCCTTTTGAAGGATCAGGTCCTTGAAGCGTAATCAATAATCAGTTCATCATCCTCCCTACTTCTCCTTCCCCCATGACGCCTTTCTAAAGAGCAGCTGAGAACCTCCTCAGTCTCTGACCAACCAGCAGGCAGTCAATCTGCAGAATATAAAGATGATTTTCATTTCCATTGGGCTACTCTATTTTTCTCTCTAAATATTTCAGGGGAGCTCGATTCATGGCCTCTCCTTCTGCGTGAAAAGAAAATACTAATAATTTTTTATTTAAAAGGTAGGGAGCACAGCCCCGAGCGCCGGGGGCCTCCGCACTGCGTTGCAGATGGTTCCCAGCTTCATTACTGGCTCTAAGCAAGTTCTGTATACATCACCCGCTTTAATTCAGCAATATCATCAGTGTCAATGGGCATCCAGCGGCTGCCGGCTATTGGTCATCTGGACCTGACACAAACTCAATAAATACTCCATAACCCCTGACAGCCGCGCGCAGATTAGCCCGAAATGAACGATTGCACAACCAACACCTGCTGAACCAAATCACCGCCGTGACGGATGGGTCTGCGCCCGGCTCTGACCACGAGTGAGAGCAGGGGAAGAATGATTTTGTACTTTAAGAAAAGAATTAGAGATGGTGGCTGGAGTGATTGGAAAACCTTCACGAGGCGTCTCGCTCCTTCCTGCCTCCCCCTGCCAAGCCCACGGCCTCAGCGCCGGCACGCTCCTCGCCGCGACCCAACCGACGGTTGCGACAACGGCAGCGCCTTTTATTATTCCATCCATTATTTACGGCACCGTCGGCAGCTTCACTCCGTGGCTTCGGATATTATGGCTGTAAATTATTGGTTTGAAGTCTCTTCGGTGAGGCTTCACACATCGCTCAGACATCAGGTCTTCTTTCCAGGTAACTGGCTCCAACAGCTACCAGGGCAACCAGCTCAGAGCCTCCGCTGCTGATTTCGAGATGGACTGAAGCTCAAGCCGCCGGCAGCGCCGGCCCTGCTCTCCTTCTGACTTCCCGTCACGCCGCCCCAAGCGAGGAGCTCAGCTGAGGGCTCTGCTGGACTCCAGCTCCTCCTCTTACTGTCCTGAGAGGACCTCACTAGGCACCAGACGAGGTCTTGGAAATGCAGAGGAGCTGCAAGTGCAGCGCCTGCAGTGATCCTGGGTGGATACTAGCCCTGGGCAAGCACCTTGAGCCCAGATGTCTGAAGTTTCCAGCAGTCCAGAGCCCCGCAGGTGGCAGCTGTGTGGTGGCCGCAGGAGCTCCACCAGACTGGCTCTGAGCACGTGGCTGTGGCTCTTTCAGCACCTCAGCTCCCCCATGGGCTGGCCAAGGAGTGTTTCTCTTTGCTTAGGGACTTTTTGATCTCCTTCTCCAAAACGAGACAGTGTTGGCTTGCCTGCACCCCTCGTGTCATCTCAGGAGTCATTCTGCACCAGAAGAAACAATCTGCTGCAGAACTTGGACTGACTTGAGCTCTTCCCACAGTGCAGCAGATAATTCTGCCTTTCCCCAGCCTGTCCCTGGTCTGGTGAGACACAGAGCTCCACGCTCCCTCCAGCACTGGCCCTTGGTGTGGACTTTCCAGTGCCTGGCACCACCACAGCCCTCAGCCAGGATGGGACCAGTATGTGCCATGGCGATGCAAATGGGAGGAGGAGAGCTCTGCTTGTTTTATCATGTTCGCTTCTGTCTGCTCAGAATCTGTCATCGTTTTCACTACCCGGAATAGCTGTCACTCCAGTTTTGGCTCTAGGATCCTGTTTTGATTCCAGCCCTTATCGAGTTTATCTAGAATCCTTCTGCTCATTTAAAAGAGAAAAAAAAAACACCCGAAGACCCCAAAAAAACAGGTCTCTTAAGGAAAGAGCTGTGAGGGGTCTGTCGGAGCCGGATCCCCGCTCGCTGTGGGTGGGTGGGATGTGCTCCAGCCTGAGCTGTGCCCCCAGCTTTGAGGGGCTGTCTAGGTGTGGGACCCGCCAGGGTCTTTTGGAGCAGTGAGATCTGCTGGAGAGCCACGGCGGAGGGCTGCGGGAGCGCTGATGCTCCTGCTGCCAGCTTAAATCAGACGCCAGCCTGACCTCGGCAAGCGGTGCCTCTCCCCGCGAGTTTTGGCACCGCACGGAGTTGCATCACTCGAGCTGCATTATGTGCTGTTAGCGACCAGAAGTCACCCCAGTCAAAGTGGCATCTGGCTGCGACTGAAAGGCAAATGCGCACGGCTGCGAAAATCCAGCCCCACCTCTGCCCTCAGAGCCCTGTGGTGGCAGCGCTGACCCTGCCCGTGGCCTGGGCAGCTCTGCTCGAGCAGGGCAGCGGGCTGCTTCTCCACAGGCAGAAGTCCCTGGGTTTACTTCTGAGAGGCTTTTCCTCCCCCTCCCCTCTCTGTTTTTGACAGGGAAGATGAACAGCAATTCTTCAGCTTCGGGAGTCAGAAACTCGCTGACTAGAGCTCCATCTGGAGATGCTACTGGGCTCGAGCAAGCATGAGCACAGGGGAAGGCACTGGGCAATGCTGGGACCCTCACTGCAGTCAGAGTCCCCAAGAGGCAGGACACAGAGTCTTCCCACAGCCTGCCCTGCACTGGGGCTGTGCCAGGACCCAGACCCCTGTGGACTGGCCACCTCTGGGCAGTCTCATCCGTGCAAGAGCTTCTCAGGCTCTGCAGCCAGACAGAGACTGTACATGGGAGGGCAGGAGGTGGCTCAGACGTCCCAGTGGTTCTTGGGTCTGGTGTGCAGGACAGTGCCTACACCCACGGGCACGGAGAACTGACAGTGCCACTCACTCCATGGCACAGAGGGCAGTGCCACACACCCCGCAGACACACGGAACAAGCCCTCAGCACCAGTGACAGCCACTCTCCTCCCCATTTGCTTTGCAGCCCACGATGCTCCTGACTGGCAGCCCTCAGAGAGAGCAATCACAGCTCACAGACCTGCACTTCTCTCATTCCTGCTTAATTTGCTCCTCGCTGCTTTACAGAACCCCTCACCAATTAACCAATTAGCAGCTAATTTAATTTGCTCCATCAGGACTGCAGCCCACTGCGTGCCGCGGATGGACGAGGTGAGCGCTGGCTCCGTGTGCCAACTGCCAGCGCTGGGTCGCGCCCGCTGCAGAGCTGGGCACAGAAAGTGGGTCATGTCCAACCAAACCCAAATCCCAGATCCCAGCCACCTTCCTCACCAGTCTCACGCAGACATTTGCCCTCGAGCTCAGCCCTGCCTGCCAAATGCAGCCACCCCAGACTCCTGTCGCAGGGGGATGCTGCAGGCAGAGACGATTCACAAAGGTCCAATGAGCCCAAAAACCTGGAGCAGCCTGACCTGCAGAGTGGTTATTTTGGGGTTTTTTTATTGGAAGAGAGCAGGAAGTGAATCATAGAATCAATAGGGATTGGAAGGGACCTTGAAAGATCATCCAGTCCAATCCCCCTGCCACAGCAGGATCACCTAGACCGAGTCACACAGTCAGTCAGGTTTAGAAGGGACCACAGGATCACCCAGTTCCAACCCCCCTGCCATAGACAGGGACACCCCACCCTAGCTCAGGCACCATCTGAGTTTGTCACAGACTTCACTCAGGTGTGAGGGCACTTTGAGTCACCTCATTTAATTCCAACCTCTGGAAGCCCAGCTGGACCAGACTAGGGCTTTGGAGCAGCAGCCCCTTCCCTCATCCCTCCGCCCAGTGGGAAACACGAGTGTTGGACTGAGCACCAGGGGCTGAGGTTGGGCTAAATCCACACACCTGGAGCAGCCTGTCAGTGAGGCTGAGCCCCAGGCAGGTCAGCAGGGACCAGCCTCCTCCACCCACTGCTAGGAAACACAGACCTTGGAGACCCGATGGGACGAGGGATGAGGTGATGGGGAGGGAGGAAACGGACCGTAAGATTATGAAGCACCTGGTGAGAACCTGCGAATGGATGGCTCCATTTTCTGTCTGCCCCGCTCTGCCTTGAAAGAGTTTTTCACTATAATTGTAATTGATGTTTTCTTTCGTCCTTGTAAAATGGTTTAGTGGCTCGGAAATGATTTAAAGGAGGAATAAATATGCAAAACTGGGGCAGGTTTCTGTCAGGCTGCAAGTCCTGCCTCTGCAGACGGACGGCCAGGTGCCTCGTGCAGCTCGATGCCTCTGGGGAGCTAGTAATTCTGTCCAGCAGGTGTGACATCTCTGATCCAACACAACCCAGCCCAGGTACAGGAAGGGTTGAGGGTGTTCCATGAGATCACTTTTAGGCCAGTGGAAACTCACCTGGGGTGGGCTGGCTCATGTTTGCTGGCCTTGAGAGCAAAGCTGCCTTCGTTTCCACTACTGTTTTTCCCAGCTAATGAGTGAGTAGGGTTGCACACACCCAGAGGGACTCATGGCTTCCACCTCTGTGTTTTGAAAGCTGGCTACAACATCCTGTCCTCCTTGACACAACAAACAAGGAGCATCTGAGTCCAGAGAATCCCACCAACAGGGGATGAGAACAGTGTAGGGAACAGTCTGCACAGAGCATCTCTGACTGGAGCTAGCTCAGCTGCAGGTGGAAAGGAAGAGGGCAGGTTCCTACAGAAGACTTTTAGGAGTTAAAGTTACTAAAGGTCTCCTCCAGCTCGTGATGAGGAGCTCGCCAGGGAAGAGCTGTGGACAATCCACAGATCCCAGGTCCCACCAAACACACGGAATGACTGGGGACCAGCCTCCTGACAGGGGTCACCTCTCCCCACGTCGCTGTGACTGTCCCTCTTGGAAAGATCACCCAGCTGGGATCAAGATCATCCAGCTGGGATCCCCCAGCAGAGCCCTTGGGTGCTTCCCTTGATGTCTCCCCAAGCCACTTCCCACGTGGTCAGCACTAACCCGGATCTGATGCCCTGTCAGATCCACTGCAGAGGACCGGGGAGTGTTTGGAAAGGCTGGAGAGAGCTCCTGGCTGACAGCAGGCTGGTGTCTTGCTGGCTGAGTGCCTATGGAAATGAGGATATTAATGAGGCAGAGTTTGCAATTTAATGGGATTTATTGTACTATTAACAACATCAAGGCACCTAGAGCCTTGGATGGGTGTCTCAGCTATTTTAAATCTAAATAACTAACTAAATTACTGCTACCTTTACTAGTTGGGTTTTGTAGCACAGCCAAGGCCAAAGCAATTTACTAAAAATAAAGAGCCTGGCTCAGTGAAGACCAGCAGGACTCGTGAAGCGGCTCGACGGAGTTATATTTACCAGCGGAGCCCTTCCAGACGTCATGGTGACTGCCGGTGTTCGCCGGCCGCGAGAGGAGGGAGAACAACTCTGGAGGAGCCCAACTCTGCAGAGCCCGTCGCCTTGCAAGCTCAGGGGGCTGCCTGGAAATGCCCCCTAGACAGCCAGCCCCTCGTGAGAGGGCTTCTCCAGGAGTCACAGAGCGTCCTGGGATGTTGTTGTTATTCTTCCTCTTGCAAGTCCCCTCTGAGCACTGCTGTGCCCGTGACAGTCCCTTCCAACCGCAATAACTAACCTGTCACAGCCTACAAACACTGACAATACAGCTCCGTGTGGGGTTGACTTAATAAACCTCATTTACATTCATTCTGATTCGCTCAGGCATTGAAAAACATTTCACAGGGAAAAAGAAATAAGTAGGAACCTCTCCAAGCTGACATGATGTTTGCTGATAAGATACGAACGGACTTAATAGCGGCACGTATGAGAACATGCATTCCCTACAATATTTGCAAATGGGCTTCTTTTTATTTACTTGGCTTTTATCCCCCCCCTTCTCTTTTGTGCTGCTGCTGCTTGTGCTGAGGCAGCTGCCGTGACCACAGCTCCGAGCCACCAGCATGCCCAGGCGCTCAGGTCCTCCGGCTCCTCTGCTGAGGTGGCCCGTGGGGCAGGGCAGCTGCTCACCAGAGCGCAGGGGGGGGTCTCTGCTGTCCCTTGGGTTTTGTTACTCCCCTGTGTCCCTTAGCCAGGCTGAGCCTGTGAGCTGGTCCTCCTAAGCAAGGTCAGTCCCACACTTCCATCATGGAGGGCCTGTCTGGGTCCTATCTGGACATAGAATCATTAGGGATTGGAAGAGACCTCAAAAGATCATCCAGTCCAATCCCCCTGTCACATCAGGATCACCTGGACGAAGTCATAGAGTCAGTCTGGGTTAGAAGGGACCACAGGATCATCCAGTTCCAACCACCCTGCCATGGGCAGGGACACCTCACCCTAGACCAGCCTGGCCAGAGCTTCATCCATCACCCTGGTCACACTGAGCTGCTGCGCTCAACCTCAGGGGTCTGGCAGACCCCCAGGGCCAGCTGGTGGCCAGATCTCCACAGCTGAGGTGGCTGAGCTCGGAGCCACAGCTCTGAAACGTGATGGAAGCTGCATTTCTCACACAGTGTCCTGTGTTCCTCATGTTTCCCCACGCCCCACATCCCCTTCCTCACAATCCTCATCGCACACCAGTTCCTGCTGCAAATGCATTACTGGGATTTCCAGTGCTGGAGAACCCACCATCAGGCTGAGGTCTCTCTTACCTCAAGGGGTGATAAACACCCCAGACACAGCGTTTCTGTTACTTCTGCTGAGCTCTTCCCTGCTGACACTCGTTTAGAAGAGGTCCTCCTTGATTTACATCTGTCTGGGATCAGAGTGAAACGGAACGAGCGGCGCAGAATGGGATCCTGCAGACGAACACATGGGGCTCATTGGGTTTCTCTTATCTGATTTGCATCACACAGAGACAGTTTAATTTCAAGCACTGGCCTTGAGTAATTGAGAAAGGGAAATAAAACCAGCAAACCCAAAACAAATAAAACCCAAACCCTGAGGAAGTATCGTAACCAAGTCAGAGCAGCACAGAGCTGGGAGCCGTCCGGAAAGGGGGAAACAATCCCTCGAGACAAAAATCAACTCCAAGTGCCAGGAGGAGAGAAAAGGGATTTCTGCAATGCAGCGGTGCTTGAGGAGAAGTCCAGACCCCATCACAGCCCCCACCTGTGTGCTGGCCACTGGAATCCACGAGACGAGGGCACACGGGATGGAAACCGCAAACGCTTCTACTCTGTGATGGTTGAGGGTCACCGTGACACAGGGGCTCAGGTGTCAGTGGTCCCTGCACCTCGTCTGGCCAGATGAGATGTTGGGTAGTGCCTGAGCTGCTTTTGCAGGAGGCACCCAAGGGCCTGGCCCAGGGAGGCTCAACTCTATAAATGTGTGAAGGGTGGGTGTCAGGAGGATGGAGCCAGGCTCTGCTCAGTGTCATCTAGTGATAGGACAAGGGGCAATGGGTGTGAGCTGGAACACAGGAGGTTCCACATCAACCTGAGAAGGAACTTCTTCCCGGTGAGGGTGACAGAGCACTGGAACAGGCTGCCCAGGGATGTTGTGGAGTCTCCTTCAATGGAGATGTTTAGGACCTGCCTGGATGTGTTCCCATGTGACTTGGTCTGGGTGATCCTGCTGGGGCAGGGGAATTGGACTGGATGATCTTTGGAGGTCCCTTCCAATCCCTGATGATTCTATGATTCTATGATCTCAGCCAGGTGTAACCTCCCTTTGGTTCAGTCTCTACCTTTCTGCTTCAGTCTGTTGGTGCTTCACAGGAGCAAACCCTTTGTCTCTGCCTCACAAGGACACAAAGTCCAGAAGTCAACCCAAAGCAAAACCCACTCTGCCCTGTTCCAAACGACAACCCCATTAGACCTGGCCCCCTCCGTGGCTGCTGACCCTGGCTGCTCCCCACAAGCGCCAACAAGATCCAGCAGGTCTGTGTCAGCCCCAGGAGGGGTTTGGTGCTGGCAGACTGTGGTTAAAGCAGTGCCCCGACCTAGCTCCTGAGCAACCTGGCCTGGGGATGGGACCCTGCCCAAGCCCCCCATCCCTGGTGACCCCCGGTGACCCCCTGTGTGACCTGACCGCACCGACTCCAGTGACAGAAAGGCTCCAGAGCAGAGCACACGCTGAGTCCAGCAGGAGCTTCCAGGATGGAAACACAAGGGTTTCTCTTCTGTTTCAGATGAAACTCTGCAAGAACTCAGGGTCAGACTCAGAACTAGAGGCCTTGGAGCATGGAAAGGCTCTTGCAAGCTTCTGCTGCCCACTGCTCCCCACTCTGCCCAGCTCCTGCTGCCAGCAGCTGCCAAAACCCACCACAGCAGCAGCAAACACCCGCATCTGCAGCGCAGAGGGAAACTGAGGTTCTGATGTTCCAGCATCGTCCAGATTCAGTGGCTGCCAGGGGGTCCTTCAGAGCCAAAGTGAGAGACAGAGCAAATACCAGGAAGGCTGTTGGGGGTGTCAGAAGATGGACAATACCTCCTGGAGGGCTCAGAGCAGCCCTGGGATCCTCTGGCCAGCAGCTCAGGGTTTTCACTGAATGAAGCACAAGCCACCTCACGCTGAGCCTGCGAGCCCCTTCGCCTTTCCCTAGCCTGCGGTTGGGTTGTGGCTGGTTGGTTTTGAGTGTTTAGATGTTTTCAGTCAAATACTTGGATGTTTCTCTCTCTCTCCCCCCCTGCTTCTCGGTGATCCTGCAGCAGCCACCACCTTCTCCAGACTCAGGCAAATTGACAGGGCAACAGGACGGGGAAAATTGAGTTGTATCAGTCCCCCTGGGGGAGTCTCACCTTCCTGCTTGGATTCGAAAGTGCTCATTTCCTACATCTCCTGATGAGAGCTCCCATCGACCGGTGACCCCTAATGCCTGTGCTGCTCGATAGTCCCCAGCAGCTTATTGACAGAGCTATCGACAGCTCTGCCGGCGCAGGAGAGAGCGGCCGGCAGCCGGCCACGAGCTGTGGGCACAGGGATGACTCTGAGCCACTATCGACACCGCAAATTGAGACGGTTTACTTAGCGCTCGGGGAAGAGGCATCGCTGGGGCAGCCAGGAGATCTCCCTGTTGTTTAACGGCAGCTGCCAGACCCAGGACGGGGAGTTTCCTCTGCACAGTGGCCGTGTGGCCCCACAGCATTGACACGGCGGCTCCCTGGGCTCAGAGCTTTGCAGCTTGGCCAGGAGGGGATGGACATCCCCTTCCAGGTGCTGTTGATGGGCCTCTGCAACATGTCCCTGAAAGCACCAATTATTTCTGCCAGGCTCTTGTCAATAACCCACCAAGAACCATCCTTGACTCATCCCTGCTCCGGCCAAGCATCTCCCCTCCACCGCCAAGAGGAGACACTGCCCACGAAGCAGACACAAGCCCAGACCCACACCTCCTTCTGCAGACAACCCTGGAGGCCACCCCACAATCATCCCTCTCCAGTGAGCAGAGAGACCCAGGCCCTGTGCAGGGACCCCGCCAGCAACACCCTCCTTGCTCCACCCTCGCACGCCACGAGCGCAGGAGCCGCGCGCGGAGCAGCGCTCGGTGTTTACAGTAAATCCTGTGGCATTAGCCCTCGGAGCCCACCCCTCACCCAAGCGAGGAGCTGAGGGGAAAAAATGAAAGGATATTGAACTTGTAATGCACTGTAATTACCAAATGATCCTATCTCAGAAGCAGTGGGGCCCCGTGGGATTTATTGCTGTATTAACAGTGGTTTGCCGTTGCATTACTTAATGAATAATGCCCAGGCTAATAGCACTCCAAAAAAAGGGGGGGAAAAAGAGAACACAACTCCAGTGTAATTATTATTTCTTCTAATGCAGCCACTTCCAACACAAACACCCATCTCTCTTTATTGGGCTCTTGTTTAAAAAATGTCCCACTATTAAATTGCCATTGATGCAAGGCATCCATTACAGTTATTAATTCAACTTTTGCTGTGCAAAGTTGTTTTCCGCCTCCCCGATGCTCATCCGGACCCAAGTGACCCCTCCATTCCCACCTACAGCCTGGGTGCCACCTGGGTGCCACCCCCGGCTTGGCTACCTGGGCTCTCCCAGAGCCCTGAAGATTTCAGCTGAGCAAACAGCAGAGCCTCTGTTTATTTTGGTAGCCTCACAAAATATTTATGGAGAGTTATTCGAGCAGAAAGGCTGAATGGAGATCATTGCAATGTGTCAAATTAAAGAGTGCTTAATGCTGCCTAATCTCCTGGTAATTACTGTTGTGGCAGCGGATGGCATTAGAGCTGGGTGGGAAAGCTAATGATAGTGGGAGAGGAGCCCGCCTGGGAGCAGAGCTGGCTGCTCTCAGCAGCTCCAACAAGTGGGTCCTTTTCCTCGACAGACACCCAGCAAAGCAGCCCCTGGCTGTTCCAGCACCGTCCTCGCTCACAGCTGCAGTGGGTCATTCGTGCAGGGGGGACACCCTGGTGCCCTGAGCAAGTGGCTCTGGGCTGGGCACAGCTGCCCCATGGAGCTCAGCACCAGTTAGAGCTTTATCACAGAATCACAGGACATTAGGGATTGGAAGGGACCTCGAAGATCATCCAGTCCAATCCCCCTGCCACAGCAGGATCACCAACAGGAACACATCCAGGTGGGTCTTAAACATCTCCAGAGATGGAGACTCCACATCTGCTCCGAGCCGCCTGTTCCAGTGCAGAGCTGGAGACAAAGAGACCCTACAAGCAGTAATACATGTACTGGGAGCTGCTGGTGCCTGTCTGAACTTTGCAGAGCTTGTGTCACACTAGTTACTGGGGCTGGCTCTGATTAGCTCTGCCCTTACCTGAGGGTTCTTGTGCCTATCTGGACAGGTCATGCTGGGATCACCTGTGGGACAAGAGGGACTCGGATCTACACAGCCCCTCTGGGTTTTGTCCTTGAGGAGCTCAGTGCACGCAGAAAAGAAACAGGAAGACCACTGGCCTGATGGGTTTGGAAGAGCACTGGACCAGTCCAGGGAGGGGCAGGCACCTACAAGCACCAAGTAGTTACAGGACAGGTTCCTCAGCAACCACCAACTTCTCGCCACAAGGACCCTTTTCTCTCCATTAAACCCTACTCCTGGTTTTGCAACAGCAAACCCATTGCCCTGGCAACAAGCTGTGATGTCAGAAGAAACTGGTCCTGACATCTTCAGGGGAAAAGGCAGACAATGAACCCCTAAGCATGAAAGATTCAGACTCTGATGGGAGTACCAGCACTGGCAAGGAGCTCTCAGCTCTCCCAACACAGCCCCAGACAGGGGTGTTTCTGGGCAGTGATTCAGCATCTCCCCATCACCCACAGCTCTGCGGCACCGCGGGCACAGGACACCCACCCGCCCACCACACGGTCGGGACGCGCGGATGTGCACGCTCTGCAAACACGGGCTGTCCCGGGAGCCTTCGGCCTCTCCCTCTCCCACCACCTGTGGGACAGGACCCGGGAGCAGCTGGACCCACCGGGATGGGAGGGATCCAGGAAAGGGCTCCGTGATGGGAGCAGGATGAACCGGTCTGTTCCAGTTACGGAGCTCAGCGAGCGAGAGGTTCATCATTAACTGTCAAACAGCGGTTTTAATCAGCCCTGCTCCTCGACGCAAGATAGATTTAATATCAAGGCACATTTTCAGAGCCATTAGTTTAATTATGACAGGTGTCTGCAAACTGGATGGCTCCGCTCTCCAGCTCTGAATGACAGCGTTTAATTCTCTGGGCCCACGGGGGCCACCAGGGTACTTTGCAAAAATGAGCTTCCATTAAAGCCTAAGTGTTCCTTTCTTTCTTCCTCCCTTTCTTCTTTTTTTTTAAAATACATATATAAATATATATTCCTCTCCTCTGCTCTCGCTCCTCTTCAGGCTTCACGACAAGAGCTGATCAGAAAATTGCCCTTTAGTGGAAGGCAAAATAATTTCCCTTGCCCATTAGGGCTTGGATCGCAGGGTAGGCAAGCGGTGCCCCGTGTCCTCTGCCCAGGCACAGGCACAGAGATCTGCTGCTTAACCCTTCCATCAGCCACCCCTCTGCGGTGTTTTCCCAACAAACAGGGAAATCAACAGTCACAACAAACGGCGGAAGCACTGGGTGCCTGCAGGATGCAGAGGTTACCCCGAGCCCTACCAGGTCTGTGGGTGAAACCCGTGTCAGGTGAGGAAGGTGCATGTAGGGTTCATCCTCTTTCAGTTCAGCTGATGCAGGATGTGCTGACCAGAGCACCCCATGCACATCTGCTTGAGGCACCAAAGCCCCCCAACCAACAGAAAAGTTGACGTGACTCAGTCCAAGAGGGATGTGGAGCTGCTGGAGAGAGTCCAGAGTAGGGCAACAGGGATGATGAAGGAGGTGGAGCACGTCCCTTCTGAGGAGAGGCTGAGGGAGNGGGATGATCCTATGATCCTATGATGATGGAGGAGGTGGAGCACCTCCCTGATGAGGAGAGGCTGAGGGAGCTGGGTGTCTCGAGCTTGGAGAAGAGGAGACTGAGGGGTGACCTCATTAATGTCTATAAATATGTGCAGAGTGGGTGTCAGGAGGATGGAGCCAGACTCTTCTCAATGTCATCTAGTGAGAAGACGAGGGGCAGTGGGTGTCAGCTGGAACAGAGGAGGTTCCACATCAACCTGAGAAGGAACTTCTTCCCAGTGAGGATATCAGAGCACTGGAACAGGCTGCCCAGGGTGGTTGTGGAGTCTCCTTCTCTGGAGATGTTCCAGACCCACCTGGATGTGTTCCCGTGTGACTTGGTCTGGGTGATCCTGCTGGGGCAGGGGAATTGGACTGGATGATCTTTCGAGGTCCCTTCCAGTCCCTAAAGATTCTGTGACTCCGTGACCATTTTTTCTCAGCTCTGTGACCAAGAGGACCGGTCAGTTCGGTCGGGTCAGACCACTCTCCACACAGAAGCCCTTCCCATGGTTGGTTATAGAGGGCCTGTGGTCCCTCACACCGAGCTGCCTCGCAGTGACAGCAGCAGATTGTGCCCTGGCACCCAGCCCTGCCAGCCGCTCACGTCACAGCTCTGCAGTGCAACCAGCCTGACCCGTTCCCACACGCCGGCTCTGCAGGGAAATGGCACACGGCAGGGGCTGAGCAGATCCTGCCCCTTCCCCAGCCTGGCTCTGGTGCCCCGGGGGACTGCCTGGCTCTGAGGTCTCTCAGCAGCCCCAGACCAGGGTCTGTTGGCACTGGTAGCCCCCAGGCCCTCACTGGCAGCCTCTGTGCAGTCTGGAGCCTTTCAGAGCGCTCGGGAAAGGTCAGAAGGAAATCTCACTTCTGCTTCTCCCCGAGCCTCACGCTGAAGTCTCCAGGCAGCCCTCACTCACAGGGTCCCTCATTACACCCCCAGGCCCATGACCTTTCTGTCAAGTGTTTAGGAGCTGACGGAGGTCGTTAAGACCTGCCAGACTCACTGCACTGGTGACACAAACCACTCAAGTCTCACAGGGCATCAGGGAAATCACCTCCAGCCCTTCCAGCCTCTGCTCCACACACAAGAGGCATCATTTTAGCTCTAGCCCTATCACTAGATGACACTGAGAAGAGCCTGGCTCCATCCTCCTGACACCCACCCTTCACATGTTTATAGACATCAGTGAGGTCACCCCTCAGTCTCTTCTCCAAGCTCAAGAGATCCAGCTCCCTCAGCCTCTCCTCGTAAGGGAGGTGCTCCACTTCCTTCATCATCCTCGTTGCCCTTCGCTGGACCCTCTCCAGAAGCTCCACATCCCTCTTGAACTGAGGAGCCCAGAACTGGACACAATACTCCAGATGTGGTCTCACCGGGGCAGAGCAGATGGGGAGAAAAACCTCTCTTGATCTGCTGACCACCCCCCTTCTCATCCACCCCAGGAGCAGCTGGCCCTGTTGGCCACAAGAGCACACTGCTATCAGCAGCACAATGTGCTTCAGAGGTTTCTCCAGCCCTCAAACACCCAGTCGCCTCTTCCATCCACAGCTGCTTTGTGAAGGTGGCCTGTGGGTGCTGACCTCCAGGGAGCCACCAGGATTTCGTGGGGGAGAGAGAGGTTTCCAAGACCCACGACCAAGTCAACAGCAGCACTGACCAAATTCTGCAGCACGTTCCAACCCTTTAATAAAATGAACAATGTGTTTCTGGAGAACAGGCCCCCCCCCCCCCCTTCCTCTTCATCCCCTCTGGAAGCGCCTCTGCCTTTGTTCCTCCCCAGGAGGAGTCTGGCAGGTTCTAGCACAGGAGGAACCAGGGAGAAACAGCAGAAGTTATTTCAGTCCAAAGACATAAAATCACACACAATCCCAACAAAGAGCATGGGAACTTGGCAGGAGGAGAGGGCTGAGTTACCAGAGCAGCCATAACTCACCAGCTGACAAACACTGTGGGTTGGAAACGACTGTTTGTTCCAGTATTTAATAACACAAACCCCATGTGGAAACTACCACAGCCCTACACCCCATTGTCTCCAGTGCCTCCCAGTCCCCAAGTGCTGTAAGGACTGAGCACTGTTGTGGTTTATGGAAGCCAGTGCCTTTCCTACAGTATTTCAGTGCAGAAATGGGCATAATGGGCAGGGAAAGGGTCTCCCTGCTCCCTCCTGGCTGCACCGCTCCCCAGACGTTGGGGAGGCACTGAGGAGCACAGGGCATCTTGTGTCACAGGCAGCCCACCAGCTCCCCACCAACCCATCTCCGTGCTCACAGCTCCACCTCCAGAACATCTCTGATGTGAGGGAACCTGACTCGAGTTATTGGCATCGGGTGTTGTGTCCTGACGTGGCAGCACTGGACCCTCTCTCCCGCAGAAGCACCCGTGGGCTGGCCCAGGACAGGGCTGTGTGAGGTCCCTGCTGCATCCTGCGGCATGCTGAGCAAGAAGCCCAAGAGCCAACCATCAGCAGCTCAGCAGGAGGATTCTGGCCTCATCTGGCAGAACTAAGACGTGAGGAATTAAGGTGAAGTCACCCCATTATTGCTGTTTATTGCAGTCTCTGCTACCCCACAAAACTTGCTGAGAACATTCCCTGCCCTGGACTCGGGCCGTGGCACCACTGTGGGCTACCCAGGGGTTAGGCAAATGTGAAGCAGCCCCGCAGGCTGCTGCCTGGTCTCCCCTGTGTGTTCACCAGCCTTTTGTGTTTTATTGTGAGCAGCACCCAAATTACAGAGGGGCTGATCAGTGTTTTGCCCAGCGAGTGCTGCTGCGATGACTAACTGCTGTGGGAATTCACCTCTTGGTCTAATAAATCCAGCCCAAGTGAAAGCAGAAAGAGATCTGTTGTTCTAGGTTTGTAATGATGGGGAAAAGGGGGGTTTGTGGCTCTGCACGACCTTTACAAGGTAACTCAGGTGGCTGGACAGAGCCAAGAGGACACCAGTCACACACCACCCACCCCACAAAGCCTGCTGCTGGCTCAGACCCAGAGCCACACTGGGAACTGCGCAGAGCTCACCCTGGATAGCGAGACAGAACACAGACAGCGCTGGCAGGTGATGAAATTGCTGGGGTTACCCCCCTGTACACCCCTTCACATCGATCACCTCACAGCAGCTAGTCAACATGCACTGGGCAAAGTCCACACGGGGCTTAGGCACCACACAAGTCTCACCCTAACCCTCTGGAACCAGTGAGATCCCAAAAACCTTGTGTCTGCTGTTGCTGGAAGGATGAGGTTCACCCTGAGCTGGGCGCCCACTGCCACAACCAAACACAAGTGGATGCAACAAGGATAAAACCAACCACCCCATTGTGAAAGGGGATTGACCACCCAGGGCAGGAGCCACAGAATGTTCCTGTGCAGACATGGATGGAGCCTGCCAGTGTGGGCTGTCACCTCCTGCACCGTAAATACTGCAGAGAACCCAGTGAGGAGCAGTGTTTGGACCACCCAGCCCTCAGACTCCTGACCAGAGCGAGGACCATCACACAAAGAACATGTGGGAGATGCTGTGAGCATCAGCACTGGGTGGCTGGGAGAGCTGCACAGGAGCTCTGCATTTGCACATCGAGTCCACAACAGGGATCTACCAGAACATTTGTGAATCAGCTTTTTGAGGGCTGTTGATCTTCTTCCTCTTCTCTTCTCCAGAGAGGAAACACAATGCAAAACTCCACAGACTATCAGCTGAGCCACAGAAAAGCATCTTCCCAACATCACACAGAGATCACAGCAACCACTAGGGAATGACACTGTGCTGCAGAAATACAGTCGCATCAGGAGTGGCTACTTGCCACCAAAATTCCCATTTATCTCCCTGGAAGGAGTTGAACAGAGGCTGTGACCCTGGCTCTGGGTACTTCAAGGTTCCTCTGCATTGCATGTGGGATGCTACAGGAGATGCTCACCAGGCACCTGGAACTTGGAGCAGCTGCTGCCCATGATGGGAGAGGTTTTCTTTCTGGAGAGTCGTGCAAGGAAGCCCCAGCAGCCTGCACAGAGTCTTCCCTCTCTGCTCGGGCTGCAGGGAGAACCTGGGCAGCACCAGCCACAGCAGAGGGTCTCTTCAGCCTCCCATCCCCAGGCCAGAGCCTCTTTATGTGCACTCAGGTACAAATAAACCCAGGGCTATCACAGGCAAGGAACTGGCAGAACAAAGCTTGAGCAGCATCCCCGAAGGCTTCGGGCACATGCAGCCCCACATCAGTGCTTCTGCAGTGCCTCATTACTGAAGGCAAAGCCCAGGATTTCAAGAAGCTGACTCAGGGCTTTGGAGGCCCAGGGCTGCCAACGCTGGATGCGCACAGACGCTCTGCAGAGCTCTGAGCACCTGCCATCCACGGCGACATGTGGGGAGCTGGCGCTTCAGGCAGCAGACTGCAACTTCACATGCAGCTGCTGCTGATTTCCTGCCTTCCCCTCTGACCTGGGCACCTCTGGGGTCCCGGGGAAATGCAGCAGAGGGCAAAGGGCTACTGCTTTGCTCCCACGTGGAGCAGTTCCAGCTCAGGAGAGGCGGTGGATGTTGTATGCCTGGTGGCAAACACAGCCTGTAACCCCGAGTGAAAAGCTTCACCTCTGGCAAACAGGCTTCTGCAGTGGCACTGGGCAGGGATGTTCTCAAGTCCAGGCTCTGACTCCAGGAGGGGCAACGCCAGATTTTACAGGCTGGCAACCTCGTGGCTGCTGGGAGCGCCAGGGGCTCATCTGTTTGTCTTTCACTGGAGCTGGAAAAGGAAAGTGAAAACCAAAAGCAAAGCCCAGAGATCAGCTCTGGGGAGCCAAGGCTACGCCGTGTAGATTACACTGCCCTGCTAAAAGAAAGCCCCTCGCAGTATGATTTCACAGGCCATGCTAATTATTTTTAGGGCAGGCTTAATAAAACCCAGGTGATTTGCCTTCAGCAGTTTCCCCTTATCTTCACGTGGCTCCGGATCGCTTGCCCTCGCGGCACGCAATTACAACGGGCCCCGCAGTTGCTAACAGACAGCTTTTGTCGAGGCCTGGCAGGAGCACGCGGAGGTTAATGTGCCGCTGCGCCGAGAACTCTGGGCGCTGTCTCGGTGCTGTCAGCCTGCCCCTGACGCGCCGAGCGCCGCGGAGGTACAGCGTCGGCACAACACGGGGGTCTCCCACCGGGAGCCGCCTTCTGACTCTTTCCTTGTCGGGATGTCGGGAGCCCGATCCTGCTCGGGGCAGGAGCAGGGGTTCATTGATGACTTGGATGAGGGATTAGGGTGCACTGGCAGCAGGTTTGCTGAGGACACAGAGCTGGGTGGTGTCACCGACACCCCTGCAGACTGGGCTGCCATTCAGAGGGACCTGGACAGGCTGGAGAGCTGGGCAGAGAGAAATGGAATGAGATATAACAAGGGTAAGTGTGGAGTCTGGCATCTGGGCAAGAACAACCCTAGGGACCAGTATAGGTTGGGGACTGACCTGTTGGAGAATAGTGTAGGGGAAAGGGACCTGGGGGTCCTGGTGGACAGCAGGATGACCATGAGCCAGCAACGTGCTCTTGTGGTCGAGAGGGCCAACAGCATCCTGGGGTGGATCAGAGGGGGGTGGTTAGCAGATTAAGAGAGGTTCTTCTCCCCCTCTGCTCTGCCCTGGTGAGACCACATCTGGAGTATTGTGTGCAGTTGTGGGCTCCTCAGTTCAAGAGGGATGTTTAGCTGCTGGAGGGAGTCCAGCGTAGGGCAATGAGGATGATGAAGGAGCTCTGAGCTGGGTGTGATTGCTCTCTGGAGGAACATCATCACCTTCTGGCATTCTGCTGGATGAGCAGGGCACACGGGCACCCAGCCCCACTCTGTTTTGGGGAGCAGGGTACCTGGGATGCAGACTGCCAGCAGCATCCTGTGCTCTGTGTGTGCAGTGGGGCCCAGTGAGGGGAACTCTTGTGTTGCTGCACTTGGCTCCTACCTGCATCCTCACCACCAGCCCTAGCAGTGGGCATCGGTGTAGATGGGGAAAACTAAAGCTGCTTAAGACACAGAAGATCCTCAACCTAGAGGACAGCAGGGCTGGTCTCACCCTTGGAGATTACAGCAGGGCAGACCCAGCCAGGCCACGGAGCAGCTGCTGACACCAGCAGTCCTCCCTCTTGTTCTCCAGCCTGTTCCTGGGCCCCAGTCCCTGGAAGTGGACCCAGAGCAGGATGTGAGAGGGAAAAGCCAGGGAAAGGAGCAGAGAAGTTCATTCCTTCTGCAGCGCAGGGCACTCGTGGCTGCTTTTATTAAACCCCATGTCCTCTGCAGGGCCGGGACGCCGCTGCAGAGCAGACAGGGAATGTGTTTCCTCAGCATTTATTTATATCAAAATATATCTTTGTATTGATGAAGTATCAGCTGTCAGGCTACCAGCACAAAATCTCTCCTGATGCAATAAAACTCGCCGCCTGTTCAGCTCTAACAGCAGCCCTGCCCCTGCGTTTAATTACAACCGCCAGGCTGACAGAACCAACTCAGTGATAGGAAGGGGAAAGACCAGAGGACCCTGCACCACGGGGACGGTGCTCAGTCCCAGCGTGCTCCTGAACCAGCCACTGGCAGGAGGAGAAGCCTGTTGTAGGGCACAAAAAAATAATTAAAAAAACCTTCAGAAGGGCTGGCAGCACAAAATTTCCTGGCTCTGTCATCTCTCTGTTCCTGCGAGCAGCAAAAGATCCATAATTCTCACACTTAATGCAATTCCAGGGCGTCTAAAGTGATTTACAGTCAGTTTACTCAATACTTTCAGCTTTATTTAATGTAACAGTTATGGCACATAAAAAGTTTATTGAAAATCCTTTGGGAGTATGATTGAGTAAGAAACAGTCACTGCTAATGCCATTACACGGGCTGAAGAGAAGGATCCCAGCATGTTCCCTCGGTGACCTCTATGGCTCCACGATCCTGGGTCATACAAGGAAATCCTCCCTGGGAGGGGATCGGAGCCACCTTCTCCTCTTCTGTGGGGAACAGCCAGCTCTAGAGGCACCAATCTCCTGCCTGAGCCCTGGGTCTGCTCTGCCTCAGCAGCAGGATGGGAAGGGAAGGAAGTTCTGGGGTGGTGGGGGGAGGAATGTCCCTCCTGCCAAACTCAGCCATTTATGGTTATTTATTTCCAGATTTGCCATGTGTGAGTGGAGCTGAATGGCTCCTCTGAAGAGCAGCAGAGCTGTTCTGGGTGGGGTTGAGAGGAACCTGGGGCTGCATGTGAATCCTCTCCAGCTCAGCTTCCCGCAGGGCCGCTGCCTCTTCCAGCTTCACCAGTCTGCTCAGCTTCTCCCCAAATGTGGAATTACAGAAGATGGTAATTTGCCTCGGTGATTAACAAACATCACTTTTACCTTCATTATAGCAGTAATATCACTTAATAATTGCTGACACATCAGTGGTAACAGCCACAGCAGTGAGGGTATCTCAGCAGGGAGAGGAGCACCCACAGCACTGAGAGTATGTCAGCAGGGAGAGCAGCACCCACAGCAGTGAGGGTATCTCAGCATCAGCCCACCAGGGCTGCCCAGAACCAGGGAGGAATCCCATCCATCTGAAAAGGGCAGAGGAGGACCCCAGCAGGGTTGCTGTCACCTTGGGGCACTGAGAAGCTCCACTCACAGACCAGCCCCCAACTGCCCAATGGAAGGTGCTGCCATCCACGCTGAGGGCACTGGCAAGAGCGCCGAGCAGCCCCATCCCTGTGCCGGGCTCGGGTGTCGAAGGACTGGGGTGCGGTGAGCGCCCAGCTCCATGTACTGGGAGACACCGGCCAGAAGGACAACGCTCCTGCAGCTGGGCCCCATCCCAGAGCTCCTCTCCAACCTGCTCTCACACACTACCCTGCTTCCAGGACCCGGGGGTGAAAGGTGTCACGGGGAGCTGGGAAGGGCCAGCAAAGAAAATGAGGAGCGTGCTGAATAAACTGGAATAAGGAGGCAGGAGAAGAAAAACATGTTCCACATGTGCCTGTTCCATAAACAGCAGAAAGGTGACGTTTCTCAGATGAGGCGACTGTGATGGCTTGTTTAGCTGTGTTTGTCAATCAAGTATTAAGACTCGCAGAATTAAAATCAGTGCAGTTCAGAGAAGGGTTCCAAGCTCTCCAAAACATCAGGCTTGGCATTTCGATAGCTCTCAAGCTATCATCTCTAGACAGACAAACAGATAGATGGATGGATGATTTGGAGAAAAAGATGGAGACATTCTTTGAAGACTTTTTTTTTTTCTCAAGAGATGGTTTGCTTGTGCCAAGAATTCAGCCTGGGGAAAAGTCCAAGTGCAGCATTTCCTCCAGCTTAGACTGGGGCTTGGCCCAAACCAGGCTTTGGCTCCAAGGACCCGCTCACAGCAGGGACTGGGAGAACAGGATTCGGCGCTTCCAGTGTCAGCAGAGCAGGGATGGGTGCTGTGGGAGGAACAGACACCTGCCTGTGCCCCCACTGACACCCGCTACAGGTGCCCAGACGTTAATGCTGAACAGATGGGTGGGAGAAAAGCAGCAGCTCACGCTGGAGCTGGCAGGGCAGCTCCAACAAGTCCACTATTGTTAGACAGAAATTCCTAGAAACAGATGCAGCAGATTCGGTGCTTTGGAGGCTTTTAGAGGCAGGTCTGAGTCGGGGGTCTGCTGGGAGAAGCCTGTGTAGCTTATGGATTAATGTGCTATTATTACATTACTCTTTAAGCTCCAAAGGTCTGCCAGGAAACCTAAGCCTGCTATCTATTGAATGACATTTTAAGAACAAATAATACATTAATATATTTAATTTGAGAATAAACACATACATTATAGGAAGGGATTTTGTCTATGCTGATAAGTCAGTGCCTGACCTTTCCGCTGCAATCCCCGGGTGCTGAGCCGTGCAGGACCTCCTGCAGGAGCCTTTGCCAGGGGCTGAGAGCCTGACCGCGGGTGCTGCCGGCTCAGGGCTGTTTGGAAAGGGGAGCTCGGCCGTAATTATCCCTTTGACTCTAATCTACAGCTACACTAAATCTTGTTGCCTCAAATTAGTTAATCAATTAAGTGTCAAACCACAAAATGCTGGTGATTGTGGCCTGAATTTATTGCCTTGGCACCCGCTGCCATCCGCCGGCTCCGTCCTGCTCAGGCTGTGCTGCGGCAAGACTTCGGGGCAGGGGCTTCGCCTGGCTGGTTAGGGAAGGGTTAATGAGCACAGAGGGCTTGAAACACAGAACTCTGCACCCAGGGGGAAGAACCCTGTCCTCCAGGACATGCTGGGGGCCTCCCAGCTGGAAAGCAGCTTGGCCAGGAAGAAGCTGAGGGTGCTGGTGGACACCAAGCTGAGCCAGCAACGTGCTCTTGTCCCAGAGTGGCTAGCGGGGGCCAGCAAGTCAAGCGACATGATCCACAGCGCTGGTGAGGCCACCCTTGGAGTAGTGAGTCCAGTCCTGGGCTTCCCAGTACAAGACAGACAATTGGAGAGGCTCCAGAAAAGGGCCACGAAGATGATTCAGGGACCGAAGCATCCCAGAGATGGGGAAAGGCTGAGAGGGGAGGGTCTCTGTGCTGACCACAGGGCAGGAGGTCCCCGTCCTCGCTCAGGACAGCCTGGAGCATGTTAGAAGCTGCTCAGCTCTGCTCAAGTGCTTTCAGCTTCAGAGACAGGTGGGGGGTTTTTTTAGAATGTCAATGGGAAGATAAAAACCTGATAAGTGAAACATCCAGCTCTTCCCAAAGTCGAGAAGATATTCAGCTTTGGAAGACATTTCTGGTCAAAAACTAAAATACTCTGTTTGTTGGAATGGGTTTCAAAAAGAACTGTCAGCCTTCTCCGTGCCTGAGACTTCTCCAAAGCAGAGTTTTTAGCTGTGTTTGTTGTTACTGAAAAACAACAACAACAAAAAAGACTTTCCAATGGAAATGTGGGTTCTCACAGAACAGCTATTTTTCATTCCAATGATGCTGAGAAGAAAAATATCCACCCAGCTCCAGCCCCCAGGGCTAACGTCTGCAAGAACTGTGTGGCCGGGGGTCATCTCCTCCCCATTTACAACTCCTGGAGCCAAAGCTAAAGGAGAGAAGAGATGAGTGTTTGATTCTCGGGGTGCCCGAGTGAGAGGAGTGATGCTGGGCCAGTCATTGCCACACTGGGAGCAAATGAAAGCCTCCTGCTCGTGGTCACCGTCCCTGTCCCACCGCTGGTGATCAGTTAAACACGCAAACACCCGGGGCAGACTTTGGGAAAGCCGGCGCAGGACGGGGTGGGGGACAGACTGTAGAAGGGAGGTTTATTGATCCCCAGTCAAGATTGATGGCACAATAAGAGCAGCAGGCGAAGAGTGATTTTGCTTTTGAAAACGTTGATGAATAAGCACTCAGGGGCAACAAATAGCCGGACTCACCGAATGATGGACGGCGGCAGGCGAACAAGATGCATTTTTATAAATGGGTGAAAGGAGAGGAGGACTTATTAAAAAAAATGAATGACCACATGTGGCAGGGATATGCCACTGGGGAGAAGGCAGCCATTGATTTATGTGCACTCCTGGCATTTGAAAATTCAATAATAACATTGACAAATGAGAGGCAAAGCTGGCCAGAGGACAGCACGGAACTTGGAGTGGAGAAAGAAAATGCCAAGGTCAGGATGAAGGAACAGAAAAACATGCTTATGTTGGAAAGGTTTGGAGTTAACTCATCTATATAAAGACTTTAAGAAAAATCACTCCGGGATCAGAGCTCACCATCCTGACTCTGTGGCATCAGCTGGGGAGAAGTAACTGGAGGAGCTGTGGCACCCAGTGGAGCTCTCACTGGGAATATCTGCTTCTCAGCACGGGGGCACAGCCATCATTTCATCTTCCCCTCCTGCTTTTGATAGGCTGGTGCCTAGTGCTCCCTGGCACCTCTCAAATTAAACATCCTGCAGCTCCTGAGAAGCGTTGACAGAACATCTCACACGCAGGAGCACCGCCTGCACTGAGCAACTCACTGAGCGGCCCCTGGGTTTGCTCGGTGTGTTGCTGGCTGGGGACTCAGCTGCGCCCCTGCCCCTCCTCACAGACAGCCCAGCCCCCCCAAACCACGGTGGGAAAATCAGTGAGATGCACCCAGAGCGAGGGAAAACGAGGTGCAGAGGGCTGGGATGGCGGCGCTGAGCGCACAAGGCAGGGGCTGGCCAGCTCTGGAGGCTCCCAGCCAACTGCTGGCTACACTTTGCAGCAAGTGGCCAAACAACTGGCGGGAAAGTCATCTCAGCAGAGACCATCACTTGCCAACGTCCTTTAGGGGCCCCTTAGAGAAGGGTGCACCCTGAGACAGGGAGCAAACGCAGGGGAGATGGTTTTCAAGCTGCAGCCAGGTTACAGCCGGGCAGTAAACGGGAGGAGGATGCTGCTCACGGAGCTGTCACATCACATCATGTCACGCGAGCCGAAGATGCTCACATCCCAAAGAGGCAGAGACAGGGAGCTGCCAGCTTTTCTGGCCTGGGCAGGGCTTCCCAGAGCCCAGGAGCACTCGGCTTTTCTTTCATCTGCTCAGGGAAGGATGGTGGCAAAGCCCTGGTGCAACAAGCTCTGCTGCACCACGGAGACCTGGACCTTACGGACCTTTACAAGGCAGTAATTAAACTTGTCAAAGCCACCTCTGGCTGCTGCCTCAGTAACACCTTGTCCTCAGCAGCCTGTTACCTTAACATCTGATCTACTTAACAAGGCCCTGTTTTTGCTGGTCTGTGTCGTCTGGCTCCGTTACAAATGGCAGTAAAAGAGGACAACCGGCAGGAGCGGCTGCACAGGGAACCCCAGGCAGCACGTGGCTTTGCTCTTCCTCGCCGTCCCTGGCCTCCCTCCGGGCTTGTATTCATGTCTGAAGATGTCTTTTCTAAATGCTGGGAGGTCAGAGGTGGGGATGGAACATAACTCTGTGCATCGGTGAGCTCGGCTGCGTCGCAGGAGCGCTCACTCGGAGGCAGAGAGGGATTTCTGCAAGGACTTCACAAAGCCCTGGCATGGCCAGGACTGCAGGAGTGTGGGTCAGGGCCCACTGAAACCCCTGAGGCTGGTGCCTGGTGGCTTTGAACGTGAAAGGGAGGGTACAGCTCCTGTCCTGGGGCTCACCGTCACCCTGCCCTGCTGAACAATGCAAAGGCTGTGATCAAAGCCTGAAGCCATCTGCAGCATCAGGCTGCCATTCATCCCAGTAGAGACTGGCTGGAGCCTGGGAGCACTTCAAGCCCTCAAACACTCTATGGTTGGGTTTTTTCATTGCCCTTTTCCTAAAGCAGTTGATTTCCATCTTCAGCAAGGCAGCTGAAATGCCTGTTGGGGTGCTTTGCTCAGTCTCCAGTCTGGTCAGTCCCACTGACAGTTGGCTTTAGTTTCAGTACCATCTATCCCTCCCCTCAACGGACTAGCTGCTGTGCCCCACAGGCTGTGCATTTCAGGATGTGTCCCTAAACAAGTTCCAATTCATAGAATCATAGACTCACTAGAGATTGGAAGGGACCTTGAAAGATCATCTAGTCCAATCCCACTGACACAGCAGCATCACCTAGACCAAGTCACACAGGAACACATCCAGGTGGGTTTTAAACCTTCCAGTGAAGGAGACTCCACAACCCCCCTGGGCAGGCTGTTCCAGTGTCACCCTCACTGGGAAGAAGTTCCTTCACATATTTATGTGGCACCTCCTGTGTTCCAATACCAGGCAAAGTCATCCCTTGGACCCACTCTCCTCCAGCAGAGCAATCTCTGACCAGGAGGTTTTGGGGAGGTTCCAGACGCAGACAAACCCCACTTTTCAGTGCTGCCCTGGCAGAGCCATGGCTAGCAGCTCTACCAACACGGTGCCATCAACATGGCCTCTGCAGAGCACAGCCTGTGTGCCCATCACACAGACCCCACATTTAGGTTCCGTGTTGCTGCTGCCACCCAGCTCCTCTCTATTCAGAACTAGCATCGCTAACAATAGCGGGACACAGACACCCCAACCAGCACCATCTCGTGTTCCTCAACCTGAGAAGCTCAAAGCAGCTCACGTATTCTAAGCATCTTCTACAGGAAGGAAAATTGTTAGAGTCACTGAGTTTTATAGTGACTGTGGATGGAAACAGACTGAGACTGCTGCAGAGATGGCTGAAGCCCTTTCCAGCCACTGGCAATGTCTTCCTGCAGATGCAGCTCTACCCCTCTGAAAATCTCCCGGTAAGAGTTTTACACAAATAATTAAGGTTGGCAAGAGGTACCTAACTCCTTCTGGCTGCTGAAAAAGCCTCTGCTCACGTCTGACACAATCGAAATAATTAATGAGGGAACAGAGTTGAAAGCTGATGAAGTGCCTGAAAGCTCAGCCCTGCACCCGTCCTGGGTAACAGTGAGAGCTGTCGGTGTCAGCAACGGGGTTCGGCAGCCTGATTTGAAACAGCGCAGCCGAGGACAGCAGCCACTTTGGGTTTGGAGAGGGTGCTGCAGAAAACCCACAAACCCAACCCACGGCTGGTGTAAACTGGTGCGACTGCTCCTGCGAGGTTGGGGAACTGCAACTGAGGATCTGGCCTTGGCATCTTCCCCTGACTCCCCCCCAAGGGCTGCAGCAGCTCCTCAGAATCACTCCAGAGCCCATTAAAAGAAAAGTAAGATACCTCCAATCATTATTACTCATTTTTATGGCCACGTTGTTCACAAATGACTGAATTTAGCTGTCAAATGTACAGAAAAGAAAAATAAAATCAAAGCATCAGCCATCTGCGCCCCAGAAAATGTTTGTGTGCTCACGGGTTGTTTATGGCGAGAAGGTCTCGGCTCCTTTGTTCCACATCCTATTAGTTATGGCATGGAAATGAGTGCTGCTCCCTCCGCATGCGTAAGGCTCCTGCCTGCTCTCTCCCGTGCGCGCTCGCTCTCCCCTGTATGTGTTTGCAGTCCATACGTCTTGGATTGACACGTGGAATTGTGTTTGTTTTACTGGTTCTGTCTCTGTAATAGTTTTTCATTGCAAAGGGGATCCAATGTTCGTTATTTACTCTGCTTCCTCCCAGCGCCATTACTGCGAGCGCTCGGTTCAATCAATCCCGTTGCCTGATGGCTACGAGGTTCCCTGACCTGCTTGAGTGTGAGGGAAGCAGGAGCAGGGAGAGCTCTGAGACCTGCCTGGGCTCATCTCTGAGATGTCCGTGGAGCTCAGCTCTCTGCGGGCTCAAGGGATTGGTGCTGGGGGGCTGCAACCACCTCGCCTCCCTCCTCCTGCAGAACTGGGCTTCTGTGGCCAGAGAGAGGAATCTCCTGTCTTCATCATCGACCTTGAAGCGTTTGGGAAGCCCCTTGGTCTTCCAGCAGTGTTTACTGACTGCTCAGAAACTCAGGCCCTTGCAGGGCCTCTCTGAAGCAGAATGCCCCAGACCCAGTAGCCTCTTCACAAAGTCTTGGCCAAAAGACATCGAGGCACAGCTGCTGCAAGGAGGAGTCGCACTCCATCACATCATATAAACACATATTTAGCTCTGAGTGGATAAATAATCCCTCTGAAAGCCACCCACAGCGAGCACTTCTCAAGACCTGGCGCTGGGTGAGCATCAGGTTTTTGCCTCTTTCAAACTCCCCAAAGGAGAGTTAAAATCCCAGTGACCGCCTCCACCTTCATCCCCAGCCTCAGCTCACATTGTCCAACCTCACCTGGCAAAGTGCAGTAAACAGCAGGAGTGTAAATCTGCTGAGGCTCCTCGGCACGGGAGATATACAGCGCACCGGGGAGGTCTGCTCTGAAACACCGCTGCGGGCCCTGTGTTATTAGCCAGGAGCTGCAGGAGAAGGCAAGGAGGAATGAAGGGCATCCGAGGCCCCAACAGCTCCGTGGTGGAGCCAGCACCAGCCCCTGCATCTCTCCACAGTGAGAAGCTGCTGAAAAGCTTGAGGACACATTTACATCCCACCAGAACCCAGCACAGAATCGNCTCCACCTCCTTCATCATCCTCATTGCCCTACGCTGGACTGTGTCTCAGGTGCCCTGACCTCAGTTGGTGGTTTGCAGCAAAACACTAGGGTTTTAGCTCAGCCCACGTTTTCCCTCCCATCCCACCCAGCCAACAGCCCTGCACCCACCCCAGCACAGTGGGGAGCAAAGAACAGCCATCAGAAGATACCTGGGGTTACACTTCAGGCCTTCGGAAGCTAATGTCCTGTCCTGAAGATGTTCTGATCACCCTAACCAAACCTTTGAAGAACACCCCCCCATGTCCCTGGAAGCCACATGCTGGGGTGTTGCTGTTCCTGAGGTGCCAGGAGGTCATCACTGGCCCTGTAGCGGCAGTGGAGCCTCAGAGGAGGGTAACAAGCTGCTGTCAGGCAGGAGGGCAGGACCAGGAAGAGAGGGTGTCACCAGCAGCACCGGGATGAAGGAGCATCCCTGCTCATACACCCAGCCAGAGGCTGGAAACCCTGAGGACAGCAAGTGGAGAAGTGAATTCCAGGCTGGGCAGGGGGAGGGACGGGTGTAGCCAGCATCTCCCTTTTCAAGGCAGCCGGGCTTATTTCAATGGGCAAGGTCAGCAAAGAAATGACCAGGAAGAGAAATCGCTGCCATCACCAATCAGCCGCGATCCCGTATCAATTACTCCCGGCGCAGCTCCCTTGCCTGGGGCTGAGGCAAACACAGCCTAATCAGTTTTACATCTACGTTTAATTTTATTGGGAAGAGGAGCCGGCAATGCATCACGGGGCTGCGGCGTGACATGAAAGGTGACCCCTGCCAACTTAATGACACAATACATAACCCTTAATGAAGTCACTATCTTGTCCTTTTTTTGCTGTCTCAGCCCGATGATTTACGATGGCATCGTTTTGCTTTGCCCTCTTTTCATTTCAGCTTGACAAAGTGGATGAAACAATTATCTTCGTTATCGGCCAGAGCAGTAGCAATGTGATGGCTGAGGACTTCTGCAGGTGGAAGTCTTGGCTACGGAGTCAGTGGAGAGAAAAGCACGCTCTGGGTCCCTCCCTTCTTTTCTTTCTCTCTGACTGTGGCCTCCTCAAGATGGATCCCAACAAGCCCCGTGTCACTGTGGCAAGATGCAATTTCAAGAGGAAGAGATCTCTGGAGCAGCAGATAGAAGAGAGCTGGGAGGTGTCAATGGATTTCCTTCTTTGGGTGTTTTCCTTTCCTCTCCATCCACACCCACACTGATGCCCCTGGACCTGCCTGGCAAAGACCTTCATTTTGAGCAGCTAAAGGTACCAACTGGCAATAAGGACCTGTGTCTGTGCCAGATCTGATGTCTAATTACACCAGCACAGGGCTGTGCAGAGTCCTTCAGAGCTCAGTCCACTTCTCCATGCCCACAACATGTTGTGGCTGCACGGACACTACAGCTGCTGTTACTAACTGCAGCTCAGCGCTTCCATCAAAACCAGAGCACAGCTTAGCTTCCCATTTCTAGAGAAGATGGTGACTGTTTTCCCCCAGTACCTGCAGGGGTTGTGTGAGGGAGGCCTTCCTCTGCAGTCAGAGATGCCAGTGAAGCTGATGGCAGTAGCTGATCCCTGCCTAGGCAGAGGAGACCATGTGCCCTCCCCAGCCCTCTGCTTGATCTAGGGTGGGGTGTCCCTGCCCATGGTAGGGGAGTTGGAACTGGATGATCCTGTGGCCCCTTCTAACCCTGACTGATTCTATGACTTGGTCTAGGTGATCCTGCTGTGGCAGGGGGTTGGACTAGATGATCTTTTGGGGTCCCTTCCAATCCCTAATGATTCTATGATGGCACTTGGAGCTGCCACACCAGCACCTTTTGGCTGGTGCTGCCCAGGGTCTGCTGTGGCTGTTTGCCCAGTGTCCCCCCTACACCGAGATGGATCAGGAGGGCTGTGAGCAGACCCTGCCAGCACTGCTTGGGCTCGTGGACAAATCGCTGCCATTTGTTAAGGGATCAAAAGCGCAGAGTCAGCTCTTCCTACCATGTCCTGCCAAGGGCTGCTCCCTGCAGCGCCTTCCTCAACCCCAGGCAGGTACAGCCATTCCTCCAGGCCACAAGCTGGTGGAAACCTTCCTTCCACCTTTCACCAAGGTGCAGCTTGAGAGGTTTCTGCTCCATCTTACCCTACTCAGCCACCCCAACTCCCCAGCCACGAGCTGCTACAGAACCCCGTCAGCAGAGCTGGAGTGAGAACATTGTCCAGCCCTGAGCAGAGCACTCACCATCTCAGCCCCACCACACTGCTCCTCACTGTGCACTGACGTATCCAAAAAGACCTTTTTTGGCCACATTTGTGCAAATAGGAGCCAGAAGCCTTCTGGGACTTTACAGCCACTGCTTCAGCTTCCAGTTCCTTCACTCGCCCGTGTAGGTCAGGACCTCTGCACAGTGAAGCAGTCAGATCACCTCTAATCAAGTTATTCTGCCTCATTCCTGAGTAATACAAAACATCCTCATCAGCGTGGAGCCTGCATTCGGGCTCCATCCTCCTCCTCTCCACGCTGTGCTGAGGAGGGCTTCTCAGGGAGGGTGGGGAAGGAATGAGAAGATAAATGCAGTTTGGCAGGACATTAAGGGAAACCACAATATTGCCTTGTAATGCAGCTCCTATCTGATCAGCAGAGTCAAATGTGGTGCCGGAGTTATGTCTCATAGGAAGTGGAACCAGCCGCCCCCATCAAACCGACTGCCGAGATCTTCCCTGAGATACTCCTTCTGTCTGTCAGAGATAGCAGCTGCTGAGGAATTCCCAGCATGTGCTGCAAGTGACCCCGACCACGCTCACGCAGACCCTTCTCCTGTCCCTGTGGAAGGGGGAACTGCCTCACGGGCACACGGAGCGGCTGGAGAAAACCTGGCCTGGCTGACCACGGCCATTGGAGGATGTGGGAGGGGGACGTGGCCATCACCTTCTCTTGGAGTGACAGAAAGAGCTGCTGTTCTTGAATCACTCCTTTGCCTCCCTAACACCTTCCTCCTGCCCTCGCAGGAGGCGTTTCCTGCTCTGCTTGTCGGCTTGGACAGCATCCTAGGGATGCGTTCGCACGGAAGGAGGTAAATGTGATGCGTTGGCAGAAAACAGGCAGCAGTAGCCTCCGGTACCTTCACAACAATCTGCCAGAATTTAACTGATTAATTCTCAGAGCAGTCTTCTGCAGCAGGTAGGTGGCAATGCCCTTGCACAGGAGAAGGCCACAGCCACCAAGGTGCAGGGTCTCAGCTGACCTCAACACCAGCAACAGGGTGCTGGACACAGTCAAACCCAGCTGAGCCTCCTCCTAGCATCAGGAACTGCAGCTGGGGAGCTACAAATCCTGTTGAGATTCAAATACATCAGCGAGAGAAGAAAGGGCTCTCTGGAGTGACTCCTCTGTCTGGATAATTACAGCCAAGATTAGAACTGGTCAGAAAATAGGAGCATTTTATAAATGAAGGAACAACCAACTGTAGGGCAGTTTAATCATAATTAATGGAACACACCACCCAACGAGCTGCTGATGGGGGCCTGGCTGCGGTTCGAGCAGCCGAGTGTGATGTATGGCGGCTGCTTCCTAATCCCCCTCTCTTTATGTGCCCATTCCTCCTCGTGTCCTTGCGCTAAGAGGTTTTACATCACGGTCCTTGCGGTGGGATCCAGGGGTGTTTGACTGCCACGGGTTGACACACAGGCTCTGTAGCCGGGAACAAAGAGCTGGGAAGGGGCCGAGGGCTCGGGGGGTTAACGCACCCCTGCGCTGAGCTCGTCTAGCGCCAGGAGCCTTCGCCTGCCGCCGCCGCGTGTCAGCGAGGGAAATCCGTAATCTCCCAGCTACAGATTTGGGGAACTTTGACATCCCCTAATGAGGTAAACACATTACTGTCATGTACAAACAAACAGCAACAAATTACCAGCTGACACGCGAGGAGGCCCCGGCGCAGCAACACGCGGCACGTTTACAGGCAATTAGAGCTGCCGGCGCTGCCGCTCGGTGCTCCCTGCCCCAGCCGGCGCCTCGCTGCCCCTTCTCCATCTGCCTTTTCCTCCCCCTTCTCCTCCTCTGCCATCCCGGCGGTACTGGGTGCGATACAGAGGCGGGCAGGTGCAACGCACGGGGCTGCTGGTCAGGCTGGGAGCTGGGGAGACCCTCGGCCTCACCCCAGGGCTTTGCTTTGTCCTGCACACGGGAACGTGTCTGAGCCGGGGGTCAGGTAGCGGCAGCCTCAAGGAGCACTGGGCGTCCTTCAGAAACCAGCTTCTCGCACTGTCACCGGTAAGATCCCAGGTCTCTCCTCTCAGCCTCTCACTGGAGACCTCATCGCAGGAAAAGGGCTCAGAGGAGGCAGGAAGGGGAGCTGCTGGAGAGACACTTTTGTACTTTGATTCTAGCAAAAGCCATCCCTGTCAGGCAAGAGCCAGGGCCACAGCCCCATGGTCAAAGGGCTTTATTGTTGTAATTGCTTTGCCAGGGCAGAGGCATCGCTCAGAATAATCACCACGGAAAAAGATAAATAAATAAAGGTAGGATCCAGCCAAAAAAGGAGCTCCCATTATCAGCCATTAAACCAATAATCCATTAGTGACCAAGGTTGCTGAATAATATAGTACTTCCACAGTGCCCATAATTTATACTGCAGACTAGAGAATAGACACGATTATTAGAGTGAGGGCTACTGGATGACACATGATGCATGACCGCGCGGCATTGATCTTCACACAACAGGAAGGTGTCTAGACTGGGAGATGTATGGCCGCGCGATGCAGCGCGGGGCATATTTCATGCGGGGCCTAATGGAGTAGTGGAGGCCGTGATGGATGACTTGCCGAGTTCCAGTAGCAGCGCAGTTATAGCGGTGCTAATGCCTGACCTCTCCCGCTCCCCGCGTCCTTCATTCAGTCAGGGTGACCTCATTTAGAGGGATGGAAAATGAGAGGCGCAGAGTACGAGGGGGAGGGGAGAAGGGGGAGACAGGGGAGGAGAATGAGAGAGAAGAAGAAAAATAAAAGATAAGGAGAGGGCAGGATGCAAATGAGCTTCCACCCTGCTTCAGGCTCTCTCCAGCACCACTGTGGCACTGGTCGGGATGGGGCTGATTCTGCTCTGCACCAGCTGGGATCCTGCTCCTGTCTTGACAGGGTTACTCGTGAGGCCCTAGTGGTGAGAGCCTCAGCCCTTCTCCCTGTGCACAGGAACACTTCAGCAACGCTCCCTCCATCCGACCTCGGCCACCAACCTCCTCTGCCAGGCAGAGGCAGCTGAAACAGGAACCCTGAGCTACCCAAAGGTGCCACAATGGTAAAAGATGCAAGTAGGATGGAGATTAATCAACAGCAGCAGCCCTAAATAACTGGAATCAAACCAGGACCCTGCCATGAGTTTTTGAAATGGACCCCATCTAAAAGCAGCGGCCGAATGTGGCCTCAAAGCCCAGCACACGGGGCTGGCAAATGCTACAGAGCCCACAGGGCTACCTCAAAGCTCACAGGGCCGATGGAAGCCAGAGAGCCCCCACTGACCTGCACAGAAAAGGGCTGGGTCCTGCTCAGGGCGCTCCAGGATGGAGGAGGAGCAGGAGGGATGGAAAATGTGACTCTAGGCAGAGCTGGAGCATTTTGCTAGGACAATGGGAAGGCAGCTCTGAGGTCCCTACATGTTTCCAGACATTCCTGCAGCCACATCAGCGTGTCTGACCTGGAGAGGGTTGCTCCCAGCATGTCCCACTGTCTTACTGGCTTGGGAGATGACTGGCAGCGGCAGGTCCCAGCCTTTCAGGTGCTCCACACTGACTGCTGGGCCCTGTCTTTCAGAACAACCCTCACCCATCACCAGAAGTATCCTCAACTGTTGGTAGGAAAGAAGCCCAGACTGATAAAACCACAAACCCAAGAGCTCTGAACTGGTTTGTCTCAGGGAACTGGTGGCAGAAGCTGCATGGAGCCCAGCAATCCTGCTCAGCTGCACAGAGAACCATCAGCAGCATCTCCCTTCCCTCAGTCCTGAGCTGGATGCTCCTGGCTTCCGTGATGAATTCAGTGCTTTGGTAATGAATCCTACAGGGTCCCTGAAGGTTAAATAAAATGATCTGCTGAAGCTGAGAAGTGAATTGATAAAAAGGAACTGTTTGCTTTCACCCTCCTCTTCTGATTCTCCTTCCCTGATCTCCCGTCCGTCGCTTCGGTCACCCTGGGCTGCTGTCAGCCCCGTCTGTAGCGGGAAGAGCCAGTCTCCACCCTGAAGAACCTGCGATCTTAGCGGTGCAGGCAGTTGGATAAAAGGCAGGATTATTGCTGCTGCTCAGGAGCAGGAAACCAAACCCCGGCGAGCACACGGTGGCCACGAGGGAACGGCCAGAGCAGAACCGGCAGCAAAGCCTCAGGCTCATGGAGCTTTAAACACAAGAGCCTCCCTCCTGTCCTCCACAGCAGCACTTAACTGGGGCCGGGACACAGGTTCTGTGCTGGCAGACAGAAACAGCTCTTTGTCAGGTCCTCGCAAGGTCCTTCAAGCGAGTCCACCCGTGTCCTCAGCCCCAGACTGTGCAGACCCCGCACCAGCCCTTGCAGATCCCTCAGCTCCTGCAGCACGGTCTCACTGGCCAGTCTCTTCCCCAAACCCACACAGACCCCGGCCACGCGTCTCCCCCTCCGAGAAGGGGCTCCAGCTCCCCAAGCTGGCTGCAGGAACAGGAGAGCACGGCCACTGCTGTGCTTCCTTCACCATCTGGGCTTATTAAAAACTGCGCAGCAAATTAAAAATAGGTGGGAACAAAGATGGGGGAATGACACAGAGGGCTGCAGAAAATTCTCTGTGTACTTTTAAAAGCTGGAATTGCCATATGGACTGGCAGAGAGACATGTTTTACATTTCCACTGGTACATGACTGACATCATTTAGCATTAACTTCTATTTGAATAAAATGGTAGTAGACGTTTAGGTAATATTACAGGGCAATAAATGTTTTAAAGAGCCTTGGGGGGATGCTCTTGAAACACAGTCCAGAGCAGAACTCTAAAAATATGTCTTCATATGTATTAACCTCTTTTAGGACTTTTGGCTCTCAAATAAATAGAAGTTGAGGGGGTGTGGGGGGGTGGGTTTCCCCTCCCCTTCCCGTTTTACTCTCTGAATTAAGAGTCCCTGGCTGTATTTTTCCTCTTTAGCTGTGCTGGGAAGAACATGAGGGAATGTAGTTAAAATTCAAAAAGGTTCCCCTTTATCATTACCATGAATCAACACAATAAATGAGCCCCTTCAGAGCACGGTAATAAGAATTTGATAAATCATCAGCCAAAAATTAACTAGATGTCAAAACAATCTTTGGGAAGTGTGATGGATTAGGGGCGATAGTGGCAATTAATCTCCCAGCATGAGTTCACAGGAGAGACTGAACACTGGGAGATGGATAGGGGGGAGACCAAGGCCTCGCAAGGTCAGGACACTGCGGAAAGGAACGAGAGCGGGAGAGAGAGACGGAGAGAAGAAGAAAAAATTCCACTGAGTCGGCAGTACCCAGGCCCCCGGCAGCCGAGGTAGAGGTCAGCCACATGCCTTTGAAAACCTTTCTGTCTCCAGCTGCTCTCCGTGATGAGGCAAGCACTTTTCTGCTCCTGCTAATAAATGCCACAAGCCAGCTCATGGGGTACAACACATGGCTGGAGAGAGCCCGAGAGCCAGGCTCTGCCCTTTGTAAACAGCAACGGGGGTGGCTGGAGGTGGCGGGATGCCGCAGGGGGAGCGGAGGGAGACAAATCCTCCTCTAGCGTGTGAATTCATCCATACAAGGGCTGGCAGTGGGTGCGCGTGGCTTGACTAATTCTGCCTGAGCACAGGAGGGGAGAGAGCAGGAGGAAAGTGCCGCTGCAGTCATAAATCCCCATCCAGCTGGCAAAACCACTTCCTCAGGCTCCCACCTCGTGAGGTTTGCAGCCCTGTCGGAAGCAGATGCAGCTGTGGGCTGGGGTAGGGCTCACTGCCCCAACACCAGTCCAGCTGCACCTCCCAGGAGCAGGCTGGGGTCCACAAGACCCCCCTGACTGCCTCATGGGGAACCGTGGGCAGGGAAAGGTTTGTGGAGCGGCACGGCCAGGCTGCTGCCCAGCTCCTGCTGGGCCACCTCATCTCCTGAACCAGCGCAGCAGAGGCTCCCGGCTCCAGTGAAGCATCTTATGAGCAAAAACACCCACCATGAGTCAGCTGCTGCTTCGCCCTTTTGCTGCCCTCGGCAACTGCTTGCTCTGCTGGCCTCGCGTAGCTGACCCAGCACAGCAGCTGGCCCCTGGCCCATCCCTTGGTCATCCCACACACACCAGCACCCCTGCCCCGAGCCAGAGCTGGGCTGGCAGGACCATCCGACCGCGCCAGCAGCTCCACAGCAGGGAGGTGCCATTCACTGCCAGCCCTCTCCCCTGTCTGCTCTTCCCTCTTTGCACAAAACCTGTCACCCGGAATCCTTCGCGATCCAAACGGGGGAAAAGGGTGACAAGAAGCAAGTAAGAGTCAGGCAATTGCCTGGCAGGGCTTCTGCTGACTCCTCACACCCTGCCCTGGACCTCGGGGCATGGAGATCCCAGTGACACTTCTCCCAGCAAGCCCAGAGCCTGACACTCACTTGGGATCACACCAGCCAGTCAGAGGGACCCAGGGAGCGTGGACAAGCCTGCAGCTGGCTGGTTTAGGAGCGACAGTGACCACAAGAACATGAATAATTGGCCTCGATCCCGTGCAGCCACACTGCTGCGGTTCTCCGTTTCATCACTCCGAGGCTTTGCAATCCTTTCCTGAGCTGTTTAGGATCTCTCCTCACATTCTCACTGCTGGAGCACTGTTGGCTTTGATACACACTGTGCTCTTCCCCTCCAGCGACAAGGAACAAATGTTCACGCAACACGGAGGGAGCCGCGGGGTGAGCGAGGGGAGCCCAAGACTTAGTGAAAGTGGCTGTGGCTGCTTCTTTCTCCACTGGCTGAATTCCCACTCCAAGGACAAGAGGACCAGGAAGCAGCAGCTGGGGACCGTGTCTTGGCCCACCAGAGGCTCCTCTCCTCCGCCATCACCCCGGCTCACACCAACACCAGCTGAGAGGAAGGACAGCCTGGCTGTGCTGCTGACAACCCGAGGGCCTCCAAGGATGATCAGGAATGCGAGAGCTGGGCAGAACATCTGGCAGCAGGCAGGAGTTCCAGAGTCCCCACAGCTCTAGTCATGACTTGATTGCCTCTCAAAAGGGACAGCAGTGCAGGAAACTGCTGTTTTGAACCTGGGTTCTGAAAGTGGTGCTTGGAAGCACAAGCAGTTGTGAAGTGACTCCAGAAGCGGGAGCACCAGCGAAGCAAAATCTGACAGGCAGTGGGAGCTGCTGGTACGTCTCCTGTCTCATCTCACTGGAGGGGCTGTTTATGGACTGAGAAGATAAAGACTCAGCTGCAGCTGTGGCACTGGGCTGTCAGACCTGGCCTGTTTCCATCGGTGTGGCACACGGGTTCAGTTATTCCGGAGACACCCTACAGCCATGAAATGTCATCCTTTTCCCAAAGAAACCAAAGTCCATGGCAGGTTGGCCATGGCAATGGTGGGTTTTGTTCTTTGGCTCTTTGCCTCAGGGCCAAACACTGCTGCCACCGCTGTAGGGTGTGGGGTCAGCCCGCTGATGCTCTTCCAGGGAATGGGCTGCCACTGTCTTGAAGTGGAGGCAGTGAAGAACCAGGCTTAGGTGGAGCATCCTTGCTGGCGATGCACAACGTGCTCTGCAGCTGCCTTAGGGATGATGCAATGGGAAAGTCACTGCCTGGCCCAGCAAGAAAAAGCTAAATAGATGCTGCGGTCACCTGAAGGAGCAAATCCAGCTCAGTAACATCTGTCACTCTATCACCCTACCAAAGTAGGGTTGGCTGGGAAGGACTGTGTAGCTTTCCCTTCCCTCCTTAATTTTGCTGTTGTTTTGGAACAAGACTTGCTCACTATTACTTGCTGTTAGCAGCTAAGGATAAGCCTCCATAGCTCTGATAGCTCTGCCTCTCCGTGTTCCTGCTGTTGGTGGCACCTTTCTCAAATACTTGCATCCTTCAGAAGCAGCTTTTCTTTTCATTTTTTAGATCCTGCTGCATCTTTCATGATTTTCCCTGGGTTGCTCACACAGTTTTGTGTAAGAGACAAATGCCTGGCAAATGTTTGGATACTGCTGGCTGCTTGGCGCGTATCAATGTCAAAGACTTCTGGTGGGGAGAAAAAAGAGAGGGGAGAAAAAACCAGAGGAGAAAAAAGCTGCCCAGCTGGAACCCTGTCCCAGAATGCCTGTCTCTTCTCAAGACAGACAAGGCTTGGACAGAACAGATGTTTCCACCCAAAAGCAGATGTGAAGATGTTACTTTCCCAGGGAGGAAATGTGGTGGGGTTTATTATTAACCAGCAGTCCCCATCTGACAGACTCCCTTGACCAACAGTTGGAAAATCTGGAAGGAACCACGGTCCTCTAATCCGTGTGGTGGCAGGAAACAGCCAGCCCGGACAGACTCCCTTGATTTATTGTTATTAACTGCAACCTGGAAATGACCAACAACATCTGGGAGAGCCAAACGGCGAAGAGAAGGAAAGTTTGAGCCAAGGGGCCAAATGTCTGATTCCAGGGCAGTGTCAGCGATTGGTTGGACTTTGGGAAAGGCAGCTGCAAAGTCTGTTGGAGGTGGTGGAATGGATGGTCCAGCAGAGCAAGAGGGGGTTACACCTCACAGTGACAGCCCACAGAGAGTGCACTGGTGTTGTTCGAGTGTGGCAGTAACTGGAGGTGTCACATCGAGGGCTCAGAGCAGTTTCCCCACACAGCACCAACGCAGCAGGCACCCAGAGCTGAGCTGGCCGCGGGGTCCTGCAGCCCTGCAGCTGCAGCACATTCCCTGCTGTAAATGGGCTGATGGAAAACAGGCTGCAGAAAGAAGGAACTTCATCCCAAACCCCAACCCAAATGTAATGAAGAAGACCAGAAATCCTTCGGAGAGACAATAGCAAAGTGTTTCAGCGAGAGAACAAAAGGCAGAAATGATTTTCAAAATGCAAAACATTCGAGAACCGAGCGGAGCTGTAGTGACGGGACTGCGCAGCAGGCAGCTCTGAAACCAGCTCCAGAGGGCTTCACCCAGTGAGGTCACCAGTCTGGAGCTGGAACACAATAAACCGGAGCACACAAGGCTGATCAGAAGGGAGTTTGCGACAGGTAACACAGAGCACACGGGGGTTTGCAGCTGCACGGGAAGAGGAGCTGTGAGCAGAGCTCTGGATGAGCCGCGTGCCAGCACCAGAGCAGCACTGCTGGTTACGGTTGCTCCTGCCTGTAAAACCAGTTTGGGTCTTTCACCCGTGGCCCTGCCCCAGCTCTGCTCTGGAAGCCCTGTGCCCTGTGCCCAAGGCCAGAGCTGTGAGGGGGAGCTGTGGTCAGTCTTTGGGGACTCAGGGCTGGGTACGTGCACACATGAGTTCTGTGGAACCAAGAGCCAGCCCAGCCTTGCTAAGAGCTTTGGATCTCTGTGGTCCTTGTCCCCTACAGAACACAGGCACTTTGAGATCTGAAAACAAACAGTGGATCCGCCATTACCAGGGCTGGTGTAACATCAGCCCCAGCTCAGGACACTGTCCCACCAGGCACTGGAGCGCGCCGGTTCCCCGGCACCCACACGCGCCAGCCACGGTTAACCCACAACCTGAAAGCTCCTAAAACATCTGCTTACATTTTCAGAGCAGTATGAACATTGCCAGACCATGGCAAATCTGCTTAATTTTAATAGACACATGTTTGACACACAGGCCAAAACACACTTGAAACGGGACACCTCAGGAAATAAACAGCCGCTCGCTAATGAAAGAGAAAGGACGTTGGCTCTTGCGCTCCCCTCCCACACACGTCCCCTGAAGCCACAGCTCCATCATCTCCTCCTCGTGACTCCTCTCTGCAGCCTCACACCCAAGAAGGTCCACAGAAAAGCTAAGACACCTCTTCTAATGGTGACAACATGGTTTGGGAGAGAGCGCAGTGGGAGGGGAGACCTCTGCCTGCACTGGGGTTTTCAGCCCCAGCTCTGGTGGCTGACGTGAGAAGTCGGGCACGACGTCCCCGTGAAGAAGCAGCCTCCCCAAACCACAAGCAGAGCAGCTCTGGCTCCACGACAGCAGAGCAGGGGCTGCACGAGGCAGCAACAGGTCTGATTTTGGGTGGTGCTGGTGGTGGTTGCTGTGCTGAGAACACTGCACCAGGGGGATGGGAACCAAGGGTCACTTCAGAGCTCTGTTCCCACGCCAGGATGGGGAAAGGGGCTTTGGGCACCAGGACCAACACCTCCTGCCTCTGACTGCACCTGGGATTAAGGACGCTCACGTTTCCGTTGGAGGCTCTGAAGTTCCTTCTTAAAGGGGAGCAACAGTCCCAGCCTTCAGTTCTCCAAACCCTCTCTGCCTCTGCAGAAACAGAACCTGGACGGGTCGCTCCCCCCCTGCCCTTTCCCTTCCTTTCCTCTGTTCACAAAGCAACTGCATGGAGGTGAGCAGAAGTGCCCCCTAATTGAGAACAATATCTCCAAGGGTTTTTCCAACGAGGTGCAGATTTCTCTGGCATGCATTTTCAGAGCTCAAGGCAGCGTAATGAAGTCCAGAACTTTTTGGTTTCCCCTTTAATGCATCCATCATGTCTCGATCCATTATTGACATGTTGACTTTCTTGTTTCTGATTTAAGCTGCCAGACTCGGTAAAATTGCCTTGACAGCTTTAGCATTTGTGGCAGAACACTGACATGATGTTACTTACAGCTAATTAAAGTTGAGAGCATAATAAACAATCTTGGGCTCCTAGCAACCTAATTTCCTCGGGTATTGAGTTTGCTGGATCTTGACCCGAGTTCTCTGCAGCTCCAGCAAATCCTGCGCCTGACCCTGCTGCTCTGCGGGCGCTGGCTCTGTGCTCAGGGCCCTTCTGTCCCACTTGGATGCCGCCAAGAACACACTGGCCCAGCCTGCTCAGGGAAATGGTGAGTGATGGGGAGAGACAGGGATGGGTGACTGGCAAGGAAATGGGAAACTGTGAGGTTCTGGAAGCAGGTTTCTGGGGCCATTTCACTGCGGAGAAATGGGCCAACGGGCTATAGATGATTAGCAGCAGGATGAAAGCAAGCGAGAGAAGATGTAGACAGATTAATATGAAATCTTTCCTCCTGGTGAGCTCTGCTGGACTGCAAAATGCTCTGTGAAGGGAAGCAGTGCAAACCACATGGCTCGAGTCACTTCAGACTGGCTGGACAAAGCACCGCAGCAGCGCCGGGGCCGGGGGAGCAAGTGTGAACAGGGTGACCACACACACACGCGGATCTTATAGAATCATCAAGGATTGGAAGGGACCTCGAAAGATCATCCAGTCCAATCCCCCTGCCACAGCAGGCTCACCTCACTGGAGAAGCCTTGGAATCAGGGTCACTCAGGGTAGGAAGGAACCATCATCCAGTTCCAAACCCCACAGCACAGGCAGGGACACCCCACCCTAGGCCAGGGTGGCCAGAGCCCCATCCAGCCTGGCCTTAAACACCTCCAGGGATGGGGCCTCCACCACCTCCCTGGGCAACCCATTCCAGGCTCTCACCACTCTCACGGTGAAGAACTTCCTCCTCACATCCACTCTAAATCTAATCTTCTGTTACCGGTGCCTAAGGTCTTGGAGGTTTTGACTGCACCAGTTCCCCTCTCCCAGGCCACTTCATGCCCTGCTTGCTTGCCACAGAAGCCCTGCCACGGTGCTCCAAATCAGAGGGATCAGCTCAAAGGCAAATTGTCACCTTCCTTCTGATGAGCAGTTTTGTTGTTTTAACAACAAAAGAATGAACCTCACCCCACTCAGACTCCTGGAGCTGACTCAGCCAGCAAAATCAGCATTTTTTCTGTCTGCAGTGAATCAAAAATCACTACTCACTTGTGCAGCATCAACTGAAACTTGAGGTGAATTAAATCCAAGATCTCCCTCTGTTCCTACAAATGACTGACACGCTGCCTTTGGTGCCAGCTTCTTGAGTGCTGTTGGACCCATCTCTCCCCTTCCACTGCATCTCCTCGTTCTGCAAAGTAGGGCAACAACAGCGTTTCACATCCCTCGTGCAGAGACACAAACGCAGCGACACCCTCGCTGCGAGTGGAGCCGCTGCAAGTCATCGGAGCAAACAGGAGTTCACTTGTGTTACATCCCAGTGAAGGCTCTTCTGGCTGAAGGACTGCAGCTCGTGCTGGTGCGTTGGCACGAGAGCAGCTGCTGAAGGCACGGGAAGAAGACGATGTGTCTGAGGTGTCAATAGATAATTTTTAACTGATTTAGTTGAAGGCTGTGCTGGAGCTCCGTGTCCCTTATCCAGCTCAAAATAGTCTGAAGCTGAACCTCGTGTTCACACACGGGGTTGCTGCATTTAGAGTGGTTTGAAGATGATCAGTCTTAAATGGACAAAGTTAGGTTAGGGTTCTCTGAGCTTGGAGGAGACTGAGGGGTGACCTCATTAAAGTCTATAAATATGTGAAGGGTGGGTGTCAGGGGGATGGAGCCAGGCTCTGCAAAGTGGCATCTAGTGATAGGACGAGGGGCAGTGGGTGTGAGCTGGAACATGGGAGGTTCCACATAAATATCAGAAGGAACTTCTTCCCAGTGAGGGTGATGGAGCACTGGAACGGGCTGCCCAGGGAGGTTGTGGAGCCTCCTTCTCCAGAGACGTTTTAAGACCCACCTGGCTGTGTTCCTGTGTGACTTGGTCTAGGTGATCCTGCTGTGTCAGGGGGATTGGACTAGATGGTCTTTCAAGGTCCCTTCCAATCCCTAATGTTCTGTGATTCTATGAGTCTATGAAAGCTTCTGGGCACAGACCAGGCCCTAGAGGCAAACCGGAGCCTGTTCATGTTGGAAGAGAAAGGAGCTTTGAGCCCAAGCCATTGCCTGCAGGTATCCTCATGCACATCTAAAAACTCCAGGGAGGCCAAGAGCATCATTCATCTGCATCACACTGCTCCCAGTTTGCACTCATAGGATAAAACCAGTATCTTACACTTGGGAGGATGCTGCCCTGTCTCTGCAGGGTTATTTACCAGAGAGGAGCCTGCATTGCACCACAGCAGGGTTTCTGGGCAGAGCCATGTGTGGGAAGAAAGCAGAGAGTAATTATTGACCAAGTGAAGTGAAAAGCTTGGGGTCAGTATGTCTCAAGGCAGAACATCTCCTGTGAAGACCAGTGACATCACCAGTGAACAGCACTCACTTGCTTCATTGCTCAGAGGGAGGAGAATTAATAACGTGGGGCTGGACTCATGCCTCCTCCTGACTGCTGCTGGCACGGGCTGGGAGGGAGGTAACTACCTGGCAAACGTGGCTTGGAGAGGACAGTGGGACCTCAGGAGGAAAGGCACTGCAGGAGGAAAATGAGGTGTGGGTCCTCCCTTCCCGGAGACAGGGCTGAGCCTCAGCCCAGAAGTGCAGAGGAGCTGACTGCCCGCACCAGTCTCTCCCCATTCCCAATGTTTCTTAAACATGGAACTTCACCTCAGCCTTCTGGCTGCTCACTGGTGGGTATGGAGGGGCTGGCTGCTGGAGGGATGGCCGGGGCAAAGGAGCATTCGTGTTCCCCAAAGCCTGTTCCCACATCCCCAGCTTGCCCAGTCCTGGGGGCTGCACCCTTCGCTGTCCCCGGAGCAGTTAATGCAGCGCCAACGCCGAGTTCACTGCAGGGAAGGAGAGAGCAGGGCTCAAAAGCAGGGTTTCCTCCCTTTTGTCTTGGCTGGGGCTGCTCTCAGTTCCTGATGGTTCAGCCTCTTTATTCCTCACTTTCAGACTCTTGTTCACTTCCAGCTGGGCTGTACGTGTGCTCCAGAGATCCAGTGGGAAAGGTGCTGCGCAGTGACCCCCAGTCATTAATCAAACTGCCTGAGCCAGGGCCTTTTCACAGCCAGAGCCTGATTATTGGCTCTTGGGAGCTGCGTAATAAAATGACAAGGGGAGTGAGTCCATTTCCTGCCGCCAAACTGCTGACATTAATTCACACTGGGGGGCTTGGGGAAGGCAGCGGGAGGGGGAGAGAGGGGAAGGCGAATCTGCCTGGGCGAGGGAGCGCTGCGGACGCTGCCCGGCTCCTGCGCGTGAGCAGATGTGTGGCAGCACAGCCACAGTGGTCGTGCATCCACTGACTGCCCTGGGCAGGGTAACAGTCTGCAGAGAAAGCAGGTTTGTGAAAGGCCAGGGGAAATCTAGGACCAAGGGCAGCATCCAGCTCTTCACCCTCCATTACTTGGTGCAGCCTCCTGCTTTATCTACGTGGATACTACTGATACTCCCCCACCTACGCCCACCAAACTCACCCTTTCCCAGCAGTAGCCCTCAAAGCCAGCAAGAACATTGGGTCAACACTTGTAAAAGGGTTCCCAGAGTGCAGCTCCACCAAAGAGAAGAACTAACCTCCGCACCCATTCTGACTTGAGCCTAGCAGGGTGTTAGGGGGTTGCCCCTCAGGCAGAGCCTTGCTGACAAACACCTTGTAGGGGTGATGAGGTCCACCTGAACAGCTGGGGACACCCACAACTACCCCAAGATCAACACTGGAAGTGCTTGAGATGCGAGAGCCCGTGTGTCTAGGAAAAGTGGGCTGCTGTGTCCCGACACCCCTGCTGCCAAGGAGCTAACTGGCTGCGGGGACGACTGGTAACAATTTTCTAAAATTGCAGAGATTTCTCTCCTTTCTTTTCCTCTGGTTAACAGCTCTTTTGTCCTGACTCTAGACATTTTGCTAATCAGTCGCTATCATATGGGAGCCATCAGCAGAGACAGTCAAGCCTGGGGATATGTAAAACCTTTCCATTGCCTGAAGAATCCAAGGAGACCTTTGACACCTGCCAAATTCCCTCGCAAGGGAAGGGCAAGGGAATACAGTCAGAGCCCAAATCTGCAAACTCATTCCTTCATCAGCCTTCGAACGGAATCCCAGCGCTTTCCCGTGCCGATGCCACGGGGCAACAACTTGAGGGACAGCTGCATCTGGGCCACTTCTTTCCACGCTGCTGGCTCCATCCCTTGCACACTCCTACGCTCGCCTGGCCATCTGGCCCCTTGGCTGGCTCAAGGATGGCTACTCGAGAGCTAAGGAGCTTCAGGAGCTGCTGCAGCCTTCAGGGCAGGCAACACAGAGTGAGAGTGGCAGCACAAACAGAAACACCTCTGCTGGAGCACTGCTGTTCTCCTGGAGCAGTGTCCTCTGGAAGGACAGGCTTTCATCACTGCTTGTAGCTGCACATGTAGATCACTCCTCAAGCCTGACTGGTCCCTGACATGATTCTTACAGTCAGTGCAAAGAAGCAGGTAACACCCTCACATCGCCCTCGGCACGGCACGAGAGAAGATGGTTCCGACAAGGTCTGCAGAGGTGTTCGTGTCTGCATGAGGCACTGGGGGATCAGGGTGAAATTATTTGCTGGGACACCCCACAAAGGATCAGAGATGCCAGCCTGGTGTTGTCCTTGCCACCGGAGCAGAACCAGCCTTCTGGGTTAGCAGACCCTGAGCACACACACTTCTCCAGCCACCCACAAAGACAAAACCCAAAACTAAGACAACCCAAAGCCCACAGACCCCCACCCATCACAAGTGAAACCACACAGGGAGGCACCACAGCAGTCCAGCACAGCTTTTGCCTCTTCAATGGAAACAAATGAGACGCGGAAACTGGGGAAACTGAACCAAGTCAACTGAGAGCAGCAGAGCACAACCCCACCACCGCACGCCAGTGGAGCCGAAGCGCCCTTGACGGAGCCACGCCGCTCTGCAGCGTCAGAGAACCCAGGGTGTCCCTGATTATCAAGCACACTGATCCTCGTCCAGCAGGCAGGATTTCCTCCCCAGGCCTGCAACGCGCCTGCCGCACCAACAGCCTCCCAGCAGCCAGCGGCCCGGCTGGGCTGTGGCCAGTACATCGAGGTGTGCCAAGGAAACGGCGTCGCCAGCCCTCACGTGTGCAGCCTGATGAAAAAACAGCCCCCTTTGCTGTTGCAACTCTATCAGCCCTTCCACCAAAAGTCAGGCTGAGGTCACTGTTTTTGTCCAGTATTCCAACACATTAAAGGCAATTACTTCATTGTTGATTTACCTGTCATTAGAGGCATGTGTTTGAACATGATTTATTGAGTGAGTTTTGTGCCAGTTGACTTGCAATAGATTGCACAATATTCAAAAAGGCTCATTTGCTTGGCATTACATTAGAAGCAGGGTGATTGCAACACAAAGCAATGTAAATGAGTTCTGAGAGGCTCCATCATTCATGTTGTCATGTACTGAATCCTATTATTATTTATTACCATAATTGTACTGTGTTTCCTGGGGCGATAAATTAGGACTGATGGGTCCCGCTGACAGCCAAGGACTGGACTCGCTCTATGTAATTTAATAGGGATACTGTTGGATCTCTGCTTTAAGGAGACTTAGGAAGGAATTTAGTAACTAAGCAAAATCTGTTCTTAAAAAAAAAAATCGAAGCAGTGAGGTTCTTTCCTCTCCCCCCCCCTTCTCCCTTGGCAGCAATTTAAGTCTTGATAAAAGCTGCAAAGGAAATGGGAGCACTCTGTCTTTCCTAATAGGATTGTTAAAAAAATCACTGCCCTGTGTCACAATCTGTTTTATGCTCCCTGCTGACAGGCAGCCTCGCGACGCTGGGAACAGAGGGACAGAGGATGACTTAAAGGGAGAGCAGTGACAGCTCCTGACCTCTAACGCACCGGCTCCAATCCAACCCACAACTGTTCCTGACCGATGGCTCCCCTGTCTCACACGCAGACACTCACACAACAGTCACCAACACCAGTCTTGACATGAAGCTGCTGACCAGCCCAACAGATTCCCTTCTTCTTCTTCCACAGAGCTCAGTGCAGGCTCTGAAAAGCCACCTCTGCTCTTGGTCTGCATGGCCCAGCCCTCCTTCCGCAAGTTTGCACTCGAAGGGTCTCGTGTGACCACACTTCAGACCCTGGGGAAGTTTTAGGACTAAGTTTGACAACAGGCTCCTAGCTGAAGCCAGTTCCTCCTGCTCAAGCAAGTGAACTCTCAGGCCCTGAGGGGCCCCTGCAGGGCTCTCAAGCAGCCCCAGTAATCCTTGCAGAGCCCAAAGGGGAGACACAGCCCCAAGTGTATCTGCAGCCACTGCCTGCGGAAACCAAGCGGTTTGCTTGTCCTAAAGCTCCTGCAGGGTATAAAACACACAAGGGGTCACCCCACTTGGCTCTTGTATTTAGTGCAACCAACTGGGTGACTGCAGTGACAACAGCAAAGCCAGGGCGGTCATGTTAACATCGAGGTAGCCACACAGTGGCTTGCTGCCATCACCTCGGGACACTTTGGTCCTAGAACTGGGAAACAGGAGAGTAAAGGGTTTCTGGTCCTGAATTGGAGCTTTGAGAGCTGCTGCTGGGAACTGACCAAAACTTGTTGTGCTGTGGTCATTCCCAGCTGTTGTTCACCCTGTGGGATGAGGACTGTTCATCAGTAGCTGAATTAGGAGGTCAAAAGTACCGGACCAGGACCATCCCTGGTTGTCACAAAGAGAATCACAAGGCTGAATCAACCCCTGCAGCCATGTTCCACCCTCAGAGCTGAAGGACAGCCCCAGCTGATGAAGATACACAGACAGCTGGAGCATGGAAGCCACTAGACAGAAGCAAAAGCAAGTCCTGAGCCAAACCCAGTAGAAGTGAGGCTAAGGTGCTGTTTGCAAAGCTCAGTGAAGAATCCTACAAGCAGGACAGGAGAAACAGGAAAAGCACGTCTCAGGCTCCGCTATCCAGATTAAGATTGAGCAGCAAAGTTCCTGTTCTCCTCATGCTTGAAAACACCAGCAACACTCAACCTTTCTCCCACTTTCCTTGTCAAGAGGCTCAGAGCAGCAGAACCTCACAACTGCTGGATTAGAACAGGTTAATGGTCCCCACAATCCTGTAGGTTGTGTTTGCTAGCAACCGAACGTCCATAAATCCTCCTAGTGGACAATTTTATGGAATAATCAACACATCAAGGATATTTCCTTCTAACCTTCCCTGAGTTAGTGACTGCCTTATGCCCTGAGGCACGAGAGCTTATTGACTGGATCCATCTCTTGCTCAAGTCAATAGGTCCCTGTCAATTCAGGTCAATTCAAATGAGATTTTATTGACAGCAGAAGCTACACAAGATGCTGCCGAAGTGTGAGGAAACAACAGCACAGCCCTACCCTCCACGAGCCGTCTGCCTGCGCTGGGCTCACAGAGACACTTACTCACTACTTCATCAGGTAGAAATTGCCCTTGATTTATCTTCAATGGACCTAACTGAGCCATGCTAAGCACAAACAAGATCCTTCCTGCTTCTCTGCAGACAGCAGTAGCACGAGAGCACTGAGTGGCTGAGGCTGCAAACCTCTAGCTGCACGTTAGGCACAGGCAAGCAGAGCCACCCTCCTGCCGGAGAGCACCGGGCAGCGCCCGCGGGCAGAGCCCTGCAGCAGAGCCTGCACCTACAGCTGTCAGTCAAGCAGCATCCCCGGGTGCCCTCCCTGCTGACGGCTGCTCCGGCTCAGATTGTCGATGCCCCACGCAGCCATATGAGACTTGTCACTCAGACATCAAAGGGGCCTTTCGCTCGCCCTCTCCCAGCGGTGACACGTTTTTGGCCAAGCACGGCCCATTAATAGAACTCGCTGTCGAACAGGAAGGCTTTCAAACAATGGAAGGATTGTGCCGTGCGCGGCACCGATGGGCAGATCACCAGGTAGTGTGAAGCAAGAGCTGTAAAGTACCTCACAGACACAAGCAAGAAACACAGCGCCTGGGTTTGAAGAGGGACTTGTGGTTTGTGCAGGTATTTCTTTCAGTCTAGAAGTTGGAACAGACCCTGGCATCATAGAATCATTCAGGTTGGAAAAGACCCTTGGGATCATTGAGTCCAACCATCAACCCAACTCTACAAGTTCACCCCTAACCCAGATTCCCCAACACTACATCTAAGAATCTTTTAAACTCAACCTGGGATGGGGACTCAACCACCACCCTGAACAGCCCATTCCAGTGCCCAACCACTCTCTCCAGGAAGAACTTTTTCCTGGTGTCCAGTCGAGACCTCCCCTGTTGGAACCCGAAACCCTTCCCTCTGGTTCTATTACTAATTACCTGTGAGAAGAGACCAGCATCAACATCTCTACAATGTCCTTTCAGATAGTTATAGAGAGATATGAGATCTCACCCCTTCACCTCCTCTTCCTCAAACAAAACAGCCCCAACCCTCTCCATCTCTCCTCATCAGATTCATAGAATCATTAGGGATTGGAAGGGACCTCGAAAGATCATCCAGTCCAATCCCCCTGCCACAGCAGGATCACCTAGACCAAGTCATACAGTCAGTCAGGGTTAGAAAGACCCACAGGATCATCCAGCTCCAACTGGATTGTCCTTGACTGGGTTCCCAAACCAGCTGTAGGTTTACAGGCATGCTTCCTCGAGCCACGTGGAGTTTCCTTGTCTTCCCCAGCACAAACCCCTCAACTTTCATCTGGTTACTTGAAACTAATTAGGGGCCAGGTTCAGCTGCCCTCAGGGAATCAGGACAAGTCCTTGAAACCTGCCATGGTGCCCCATGACCTGTGCAGGAACAGCCCTGAGAAGCCTTTGGTGCTCTGGGTGATGATCAGCGAGAACGTGGGCTTGTGGCTTGCTGAGTGTGGCAAGTTTCTTACTGGTAGCTAACAATATCAGCAAGTGGTAAAAGGACAAAGAAGAAAGAAAACTGCTCGCATGGCTTTAACCCCAGCTCAGCCAGGACGGGACCCCAAAGGACCTTCCCTCTTCCAGAGGCTCACAAGAGCTGGGTGGGGAGTGTCTGGGCAGCACGTGCTGCTGTGGCTGGGCCAGCGGTGTTGGGGCACCGCAACAAATTCCTACAGGGTTGTCAACCTGAATGTTGTTGGGGGTTGGATCTCACTCCAGGCACCCAAGTGCCTCAAGCAAGTGCAGTGCTGTCCTGTGCCCGCAGAGCCCTGGCAGGCTCTGGTGCTGTGGCAGGTGGGGCAAAGCACAGCCAGTGCTGCTCCTGCTGCAGGGCTTCTCCAGCACCCCTGGAGAGGCTGCAGCACTTGGTTTCTGTTCTATTAAAGATGACACGGATAGGTCAGCGCGCTCGAATCCACCTCTGCCTCAGCCACGAAGGCCACTGAACATCCATTAGGCAGGAAGTGTTCGTGGCCCTCGGTGACCCGGCCTGGATTGAAATCAGTGACCTGGCAACCAGAGGCTGCACAGCCCATTAGCCAGCGGGCTGTTCCGCGAGGCTCTGGTGAGCTCTCAGCATCCACCCGTCCCTGCAGACACCTCCAGGAGGATTAGTGTGACACAGTCTGACTGACGGCAGAGATGAAGACATTAAGCACGTGTCGGTGGCAGTGATGGCCGTTGCCATCAGCACAGCAGCTCCTGTTCCCTACACCCTCCTGTTAGGAGCGTTTACCGCTGAAACATCTTTTAATGGCTCGATGAATACGAATGCAGCATTTATAGCCACTTACACACGTGAGACTTTGGGGCACATCCATCCTTCGTGGCAGCCGCACAACCTCCCGTCACCGCGCCGCCGCACCCAGGAGCGAGCGGGGAGACGAGGACCCCACCTCGCCCCGCGGGCTCCTCTCCCCAGTCACACACTGGTGTAGCCTCCTCAGACTTCCATCACCGCCGGGGAAGCGCAGGCCGTTACGTCTGTGAGCAGACATCATTTCAGACAAATACAACTCCTTATCAAATCAGCCTGCGATAAATGTTTCATGAACAGAACCCTTCAATAGGGCTCCCAACACTAATTTAATGAGAAGTATCAAATGGTTTTTTTTTTATTCTGATATCTCCCCTGAGACAAATGATCCTGCGCAGGCCTATTTTTAACAAATGAATTATTGACTTAAACTGGCACAATTAATCACAATATAATGGGATCAGGGGATGTTAGAGGCTCATTCAGCACGGCAGATGATGAGTACTGACTCTTCCAAGAAATGAGGCTCTTTAATCACTCCCAGATTAACAGCTACATGCTTTCAAATTTCAATCACAGGGAACTGGCAGCATGGAATGAAAACGGCCCACTCCAGCAAGAAGGAAGAAAGCAGGAGGATTTCTCATCCCGTGAGAGCCGCGGGACTCGCTGTTTCAAAAACAGGCAGCCAGCTTCCCTTGGGAAGGGGCACTGTCTACATGGTGCTGCATTTCCATGAGTTCTGAACGTGCTCACAAGCCACTGGGCTGTTAACATCTGCCCTTACGGGCCAATCTTCACAACTTAGTGCTAAAAATGATCTTTCAAGGTCCCTTCCAGTCCCTAATGAGTCTATGAAATTCCTCTGAACTCGCCATCTCCTCATTAGCACAAGGGTCCTCTGGGCCCCTCAATTTAGGAAGGACATTGAGGTGCTTGAGCGTGTCCAGAGAAGGGCAANAATCATAGAATCACTACAGATTGGAAGGGACCTCGAAAGACCATCTAGTCCAATCCCCTCTACATGTTTTGCACCTTCGTGCCCGAGGTGCTGCTGCACAGCTGCCACCCATGTCAGAGGGCTTGGAGTCAATCCTTGTTCTCTTGGGTCAGCTCCTCAGGCTTACGGAGACGTTGCAAGGCTTTCCCTCTGCCCACAACTCCAGAACGGGGTTCTTTCTGCCCCCAGTCAATCCCTGCAGGCAGTGGGGACAGATCAATCCCTAAGAGGACTCTGCAGCACTGCAGTTGCTCCCAGTGCTACCAGTAGCCAACCCCAAGTAAGACCAAAGAAGCCTGATGGCAGTCTCAGCATCACCCAGCTCAAGCCTAAGAACAATTGTGGGTCTAAACCCACTGCAGGACTTCCTCACTCACTGAGGAGAGAGAAGTGGCAGCAAAATCCTGTTTGAACCTCTGCAGACAAGGGGGCTGGTGTGTTTGGTGCATGAGCACCCTGCAGGAGATGCTGCAACAGCTGCAGTCTAGGCCCCCAGTGCAAAATCTGCTGCTCATTTATGCCCTTGGCTGGACTCTGAGAGATCACAGCAAGAAGGACTCCTCGCACCAGGGACTTGCCACGACCGAGACTCCAACATCTTCCAGCTCCCCAGACAACATTTGACCCAATTAAAGAGTAATTCAGCAGCTTTTGTGACAAATGACAACAAAACACCGAGTGCACAGATTAACTTTTCAAGCCAGAAATGGCAAAGGAAATGGAAGCACATTAACATCAAGGCAAAGCTCAGACTGCCAGGGAAGGCAAACCTCTGCTTGACTTGGCTGCTCTGGAGTTTAGGGCTCTGCCTCTTCTCAGCGACAGTTAGTGACACCTCAGACACCTCGAGCAGAGCTTCCCCTTCAGCCTGTGCTGCTGGAGGTGCCTGCAACTCCCTGGAGTCTTGCAGGGGAAAATGCTCAGTTCAACAGGAGACTCAGCGAGAAGGTGACGGGTGAAGAGAGTCCCAGCAGCTGAGCTTCCAAACAAGAGTGCACTTAGACAAGGAATTGGCTCCTTTCTAAGGTGGAGAAAGGGAGCGGTTTCTAGGGTGGGCCTGGAATGGGTTGCCCAGGAAGGTGGTTGGGGCCCCATCCCTGGAGGTGTTTCAGGCCAGGCTGGATGGGGCTCTGGCCAGCCTGGTCTAGGGTGGGGTGTCCCTGCCGGTGCTGGAGGAGTTGGAACAGGATGATGGTTCCTTCCTACCCTGAGTGATTCTGATTCCATGGCTTCTCCAGTGAGGTGAGCCTGCTCTGGATTGGACTGGATGATCTTTCGAGGTCCCTTCCAATCCCTGATGATTCTATGACACCTCCACATCTGAACAGTGTTTAGGTACATCTGCAAACCCCTCTGATTCGTGTGCTGAGAAAGAAACACAGAAGCCTCCCAGCTAAGGGCTGAGGAAGGAAAACACTGACTGCCTCCACAATCCTTGTCCAGTTTCACTGACGCCAGCACTGGATTTGCACTGTCAAGGTCTTGGGTTTTTTCAGGTTGAGAAGAACACTGAAGGTGATTTTCCCTTCTGCTCCCTCTACAACAAGAAGTATTTGCCAAGAGGGTTATGATCCCATGGGGTTAGGCTTAGGGTTCCCAGTAATCTTTGCCTACTTGATGCACAACTTTAGACTTTCAAAGAAGCCAAAGCAGGACCTGATACGACTGGCACTGCACATCCACAACCATCAGTGTAGTAGAACTTCACGCTTTTCCTTCAACTTCAAATTTCACATGAGAGTCTGCAACAGTCTCCACCAGGATTTCACTGCCTGAGAAGCACCCAGATTATTTTCCCAATCTACAACCACCTCCAGGGAGAGGCTCCAGGTTTCTGTTCACCTCAGTCCTGATTCACAGAATCACAGACCCATTAGGGATTGGAAGGGACATTGAAAGATCATCCAGTCCAATCCCCCTCATCTAGACCAAGTCACACAGGAACACATCCAGGTGGGTTTTAAACCTCTCCAGTGAAGGAGACTCCACAACCCCCCTGAGCAGCCTGTTCCAGTGCTCTGTCACCCTCACTGGGAAGAAGTTCCTTCTTAGATTGATGTGGAACCTCCTATGTTCCAGCTGACACCCATTGCCCCTTGTCCTATCACTAGATGACTTTGAGCAGAGCCTGGCTCCATCCTCCTGACACCCACCCTGCACATATTTATAGACATGAATGAGGTCACCCCTCAGTCTCCTCTTCTCCAAGCTCAAGAGACCCAGCTCCCTCAGCCTCTCCTCGTAAGGGAGGTGCTCCACTCCCTTCATCATCCTCGTTGCCCTACGCTGGACTCCCTCCAACAGCTCCACATCCCTCTTGAACTGAGGGGCCCAGACCTGGACACAATGCTCCAGATGTGGTCTCACCAGTGCAGAGTCACTGAAGCTGATGAAAAGTCCCTCAAAACAGCTTCGCTGTGTTCACCATGTGGCCTGAACAGCTGCACATCCTCAAGGACAGAGGAAACAGGCAGCTCCCATTATCCCTACATTCACATACAACAGGAAAAGCCATTAGCAGTGGGAAGAGACTGGGAAAGGTGGCAGATGCACTGGGCTGTGCCAGACCGTTTCCACATGCCTCCCTGTCTGCAGGGCAGAGTGCAGGAACGGGAAACAGCAAGTGAAACCAGTTTGTGCTCCAGCCTGCCTGAGCACACTCAGAACCAGGGCTGCTCTCAGAAATGGGGGCCAGCTCCTGGGTCTCTAGTCGAGGGCTGGTAGCCAAAAACCAGCCTCGTCTCTATTTTAATTTATAGGCCTGTCAGAACGTTGGAATTGATTGGGAAGAGGCCTTGTTGTACCTATGGTGGGAGGAAATCAAGTGATGTTAGCAGCAACGCTGGGCACGTCATCATCTGCTGGTTCCATTTAACAACCTCTCACCACATGTGCAGTTTACATTATGGTGTCCTGCACACGCAGTTGTTGGCTGAAGATATCCTCCAGAGCTCTGAATTTATGGTCATGCAAATATTCAGGGAGGCAAGAGACAGAGAAAGGAAGGCTGCCTTTGTTTCAGCTTCTAGGTCACTTTAACTCCAGCCCCGCCGCGCTGCAAGGCAACAGGGACCGCTGGTGTTTGAGCCGCGCGCCCCCGTCCTCTGCTGTGGCAGCACCTCAGGTACCATCATCTTGCGCTGTCTGACTTGGCTCCCATGGGCAGCTGGAGCTGGGCCTCTGCAAAAGGCTCTGGTTCGGCCCAGCTGTCTCTCCTCCCATGGCAGCCTGGCATGAGATCCTCTCTCTGCCATTGTTCCTCTAGCCCTGGGAGTGCCAGCATGGCCCTCGGGGCAGCGAGGGAGCTGCCGTGGCCAGAACTCCCCAAGCACAAAGTAAGGACCTTGCTCCTCACTCCTGTCCTTTCTGCTGGTTTGTTCCTAAGCACAAACACGGGCTGGGCAGTGACTGGCTGCAGAGTAGCCCTGAGGACAAGGACTTGGGGGTGCTTGTGGATGAAAACTCAACACGAGCCAGCAGGGTGCACTTGTGGCCCAGAGGGCAAACAGGATCCTGGGCTGCATCAAGACAAATGTGGCCAGCAGGTCGAGGGAGGCAATTCTCCCCCTCTACTCTGCTCTGGTGAGACCCCACCTGGAGGGCTGCATCCAGTTCTGGAGCCCTTATGACAAGAGGGATGTGGATGTGCTGGAGCGAGGGCAGAGGAGGGCCACGAGGATGATCAGAGGGCTGGAGCANGGGGGATTGGACTGGATGATCTTTCGAGGTCCCTCCCAATCCCTAATGATTCTATGATTCTATGAAAAGTTCACAGGAGGGGACTGAACAGGATCTCTGTGCCCAGCGCCCAGCAAGGACCCAGCACACCTCCCTTCTCCAGCACAACAGCCCAGCCCCGAGATCACTGCCGACACAGGACGAGGACCCCGAGCGGATCAGCCCCCCTCACCCAGCTGACGAGCTTGGGCACAATTAAGCCGACTCTGGAGCTGTGGCCTCAAGATCACTTGGGTGCCTCTGCGTGGCGCTAGCCGGAGGCTGTAATTTTGCCCCAGCAGAACCACAGGTTTAATGAAAGGAAAGCAAAACAAAAAGACTTTGTTCAAAGACCTCCATTTCCCATTAGGGCACCAACAACGCGCACGCGAGCCGAGCAGCAATCTGTCACCTGTCAGCTGTCGGCAACAGCTTTGTGGGAAATTAATTTTCAAGTGCAATTTCAGGAGCCTGTTGATCTGACGCTGTGGAACAGCGGGAATGGATCAAACGTGAAGTGGACCCGTAGGTTTCCTTACACCATGTTTTTTGGCAGCAAAGACACAGCCTGGTACAAAACAAAACCCTTCCCAAAGAACGTTACCTCTTTGGCGCCTTCTCCTGCGCTAGGCAGATGGTCAGGGCAAGCGAGCAAACAGTTTTTTGTCTTGAGAGGAGCTACCTTGTTTCACACCCAAAGGGAGCATGACCCCCTGTTCTGAGGAGAGGTCTGGTGGAAGAGCAGGGTTAGAGCAGCAAAAAGTGGACCAAAAGCTCAACATGAGCCAGCAGGGTGCACTTGTGGCCCAGAGGGCAAACTGGATCCTGGGCTGCATCAGGACAAGTGTGGCCAGCAGGTTGAGGGAGGTGATTCTCCCCCTCTACTCCACTCTGGTGAGACCCCACCTGGAGGACTGTGTCCAGTTCTGGAGCTCTTATTCCAAGAGGGATGTGGAGATGCTGGAGCGAGTGCAGAGGAGGGCCACGAGGATGATCAGAGGGCTGGAGCACCTCTCCTATGAGGCCAGACTGAGAGAGTTGGGGCTGCTCAGTCTGGAGAAGAGGAGGCTCCCAGGTGACCTTACTGTGGCCTTCCAGCATCTGAAGTGGGCTACAAAAAGACTCGGGAGGGGCTTTTTAGGATGTCAGGTAGTGACAGGACGAGGGGCAATGGAGCAAAGCTGGAGATGGGTAGATTGAGAGTGGATGTGAGGAGGAAGTTCTTCAGCATGAGAGTGGTGAGAGCCTGGAATGGGTTGCCCAGGGAGATGGTGGAGGCCTTGGATGTGTTTAAGGCCAGGCTGGATGGGGCTCTGTCCAGCCTGGTCTAGGGTGGGGTGTCCCTGCCCATGGCAGGGGAGTTGGAACTGGATGATCTTTTGAGGTCCCTTCCAATCCCTAATGATTCTATGATTCTATGATTGTAAGTCACCTGGATTAAGTCACTGGGATCACTGTTAAACCCTTAACACTTGTCACCAACAGCAATATCCCAAGGCCAGCATGCCCATCCTGGCCGATGGTGGCCGAGAAGCCCTGAGCAGGCTCTGCTCCCTGCTGCACTGCAGAATGCAGCAGCAAACAGCCGTTTCCAGCACCGACTCCTGACCAACCCACACTGTAACTCACTGGCCCTTCTGGCCACACACCCGTTAACCAGCTGCAGCTTGGTCACAACTACTGCTCTGTATTGTCATAGATTTAATTACTCCTAATTTATATCAGGCAGAGCTGCACTTAGCATGAAGTACTTAGCACTGTCACTTCCACGTCCTGCTTAATACACATTTTTAGAGCCCTGGCCATTAACCACACCATAGATTTGAGCCCTGGGCTTGCTGGATGGTGCTCCAAGGCCTCACACAGCTTTTGGAGGATGCTGCTGCCTCATAGACAGTGAACGACGTGTCCGGCCGATGCAGAGCCCATTCCTCAATCCTGCCATCACCAGGCAGCAGCAGTGACCCTCTGGGTGTGACGTGGGGGCTATTTTTACAGATTCTGAGGGCTGCAAGCTTTCAGCCAACACAAATCCATGTGCTGAGAAATAAAAGCCAGTTTATGCTTCTTGGAATGTTGATTATTGTGGTAGTTCAAACATGAGATCTCGTATTTGTGAGAAAAATATGGCTGGAGTTGCTGCTGTGTGCATAGCACTGACCCACATTCCTACTTTCCTCTTAATTTTTGAACAAGCTGACTCATTCACTGCGCGGCATCGCTGCACGTCGCAATCTTTATCAAAACCATTAATAAAATATTCGCTTGTATTTGTTTACTGAAAGGGCCTTTTATGGAGATGAAATATTTCTAAACTCTGCTCGGTTATGTTTTGCACTCAGCAATGCACTGAAAAAACAAAACACAACTTGTGCTGGGGAATCTGAAAGAGTTTTGACAGCAGCAACTTGTTTTGTGAAAACTGTGTTGGGGGGGAGCAACTCCTTCAAATCCCACAATTTTCGTTCCTTTTTTAAACCACCCTGCTTCTGTGGTTGCTCATTGCTGGGCACTGCACGTCCTTACAGCCACTGAGGCACTGCTGGGCACTGCACATCCTTAGAGACACTGAGGCACTGCTGGGCACTGCACGTCCTTACAGGCACTGAGGCACTGCTGGGCACTGCACGTCCTTACAGGCACTGAGGCACTGCTGGGCACTGCACGTCCTTACAGCCACCGGGGTACTGCTGAGCACTGCACGTCCTTACAGACACCGAGGCACTGCTGGGCACTGCACGTCCTTACAGCCACTGAGGCACTGCTGGGCACTGCATGTCCTTACAGGCACTGGGGCACTGCTGGGCACTGCACGTCCTTACAGCCACCGAGGCACTGCTGGGCACTGCACGTCCTTACAGGCACTGAGGCACTGCTGGGCACTGCACGTCCTTACAGGCACTGAGGCACTGCTGGGCACTGCACGTCCTTACAGGCACTGGGGCACTGCTGGGCACTGCACGTCCTTACAGCCACCGAGGCACTGCTGGTCACTGCACATCCTTAGAGACACTGAGGCACTGCTGGGCACTGCACATCCTTAGAGACACTGAGTCACTGCTGGGCACTGCACGTCCTTACAGCCAGCGAGGAACCTGCTCGCTGTTGAAGCTCAAATCTGAATGAAGTTGCTCAGTGCTGACTGTGAAACCATCCAGCCCATCATCCTGAAACAGCCATGCAGGGTGATTTCCCTGAAACCCAGAACTGCAGCTCTTCCTGTCAAAGGTCCTTTCTGCAGGGCACGCTGGGGAAGGCTGAGGCAAAAGAAGCCAAGGTATGAAGGTCATGCACGCACACCAGACCTCTGTGGCTGGGTGAGACTGCAGCAAACTCCAGCCCTGTTGTTCTGCCAGAGAGCAGACACATGGGGGTTTGACAGACTTGAACTTCTGTCTGCAGTCTCACAGTTACTGCCTGTGGCTCCCCACACAGAGAATCCCTGTGTGCCGGGGAGCCTACGGGCTGTGTGAGCTGCTGCAGCACAGCTGAGCTCTTCACGTTACTGCTTCAGTTCCCTGAGCTGCCCAGGACACTGCCCTGCACTCACTGGTCTCAGGATGGGCAGGTGGGAATCAAGTGACCCACTTCAGTGCTGGGACAACACCTGGGTCTGCTCCTCCCTGCTCAGAGCAGCTCCAGGGGCACAGCCACCAGAACGATGGTGCAAGTGAGACCAGAGCAAGGTTCAACAGTTCCTTTTCTGGGCTTTCTGCACAGTGCAGCTGTTCCATCCTGCTCCTTTCTGATGGCACTAAGTAGGACAAGGCAAGTTTTGCTACAGAAACTGCAATTACTGGTCGTGTCTGTTACTAATCTCTTGTTTGTTTATGATAACTAACAACAGAACAACACAGCCTCCCGTTCCTCAGCCCTTTTCCTCCCAACAAAACGATGCAAGTGAGTGGGCTGTGCTCACCAGCACAAGGCAGCTTTTACAGACACTGCCACTGCCTGAAAACCCAGGGCCAAATCTCCCTGGTGACTGACAGGTGCCACAGTGATCAATAAGGGCAAGGAAAACAATCTGAAATCCCTGTTCAAGCTGCTCTTACACAGTTTTGGCAAACAAAGCAGAGTCTCCCCTGTCAGCAGTGAGTGACACTGGCATTGTCTCACGGTAATCAATACCACCCCGCTCATACTCTGCTCTTCCCAGGAACCAGCTGTCCCTCCAGGGAAAGTCACGAACGACTGGAGCGGGACACAGCTGAGAAGAGATCAGTGAAGAATCAGGCATGAGGGACTCGGCTTCGTCTGCAAGCAGGTGTTAAGTGAATTCCTCCAAAAGGACAAGATTCATTCTTTTGCCAGCTTTGGGATGAATTAGCATGAATTCATAATCCATAAATCCTGGTGGCAGCAGCACAGCATCCCTCCTGTTGTTATTTATTTTGAGATTTTCACTGGGGCAATAGCTTTAGGTTTGACATTTATATAGGTCACAGTGAGCTAATAGCCATCTGCCATCTGGGGACTTTTATAATGAACATTGCAGAAGACTATGAAACAATCTCTGGCATTTCCGAGCTGAACATAAGCTGAAATAGGGTTGATCTTTACAATATGCTCTGCTGTCTCTCCTCAGGTTCGCATTAGTCATTTGCCTGGCCCTGCTACACACGCGCGCGCGCTCGCGCATATGGGATGCGCTGGGCTTCGGCGTTTGGTGCCACTGGTGAATCACAGCAGAAACACCCAACACGGCTATAAAAGGCCTCTCTTCACCCAAAAAGTCCTCGTGCAGTTCAGAACTATTAGGACTCCCCAGGCCTCCTGCCCTGCAGCACGGGCACAGCAGACCCAGCTGCAGTGCTGGCTGAGCTGCAGCACCGACTTGTGAAGTCACTGCTGCAAGGTCACGGAGCCTTCCCCGAGCACAACCTCATTGCCCAAGCAACGACATGCAAGGAGGGGCAGCTCCCCAGGAGAACACCTACAGAACCTGAGCAGCTGCCTGCCCCAACCCCAACTATTTCTCAGTTGCCCCAGGCCTTCGGCTGAGTGCCCCCAAGACTGCAGTCGGCTGAACCCCCACTGTGGGGACGGCTGGGGCAGGGTGGGTCCTCCAGCCCCTGGCTCACCAAGGAGTCTGGGCTGCTCCCTGGGCTGATGCACACACGGACTTCCTCGCGCTGGGATGTGCCACCATGGCCTCTTGCATGTGGGGAATTGCTAGAGGAAAGGATGAAATGACTTTCTGCACCTACCAGAGGTGTGAGTGAACCAGGTGTCCTGGATTTCAGAGCAGCACTCGAACCGCAAGGGCAGCCCTTCTCCCTGCACCCTCACGCTGCCTATTTTACGACGGCGGTGTGAAAGGGCTGAATGTGCTCACACGGAAGAGCATGTCCCATCTCAATTAGTCACTCTCCAAAAAGCCTCCTAGGGGGCCCAGCCCTCCTTAATGCTGCATGTTCCTCCTGAGTTCCTCAAGCCTCAGCAGGCCTCAGGGTAATAAATTACATTTGTCTCTGCCTTAACAGCAGCAGCCTGGCCGAATCCTTCTTGCCACGACTCGACTCGTGATGAAATGCCTATTTCCTGGTGCTGAGGTCTGTGAAAATTGGTCTTTCCAGGCTCCCTCCTGAGGGACGTGCCTCAGCACAGCGGCCAGGGGCATCTTTGATCAGACGAGTTTCCTCCCTTGCTCTGCCCCCCGAAGCAGACGCCGGGTCCCGGGGTGTCCCCTGTTTGTGTTTTGTCTTTCAAGGGCAACACACAGAGCACGTTTGAAATCCAATCTCTCTGCTGGAGCTGTGGCCATGGGAACTCGGGGGAGATGCCTGAACGCTGACCAGGTTTGACCTGGTCCTACAAGGACTCGGGTTACACATTAAGCTGTGCAGGCTCTGATAACCATAAATCAAACTTCTGCAGAGTTCAGCAGGTGACAGCTTAAATAACTCCGTGTTCAGCTGCTGCCTACTAATGCTGCCACATGGAGGGGGCAAGGCAGGCTGAGGGTGGCTGGGATGTCCCCCTTCCCCAGTGTCACCACTGTCTGTTCCAAGCAGCAGGCTCTCTGTCCAGGGTGGCCTTGGGATGCTACAGCAGCCCTCATGGGTTCAGAGACTTGAGGTGACTTCACATGCTGCATCATGACTGCCCCAAGCCTTGCAGCCCCTCCTGGCTCCAGCACCAGCTGAGTGCTGACTTGGCTTTTACTGGCCTTGAATCCAGTGGTGTCACTCTGCGCCGGTGCTGCTGCAGGGCTCTGTCTGTCACAGACTCCCCTCCACACACATCTCTGCAGACTCTGGTCCACTCGAGAGTGCTTCCATTACAACAGAAACATAACAGGATAAACGCTCTACCAGCCTTATCTCTGCCTCTCCCAGCACATGCATGTTCCCTGCCCCACAACACGGGGTACAGAACCATTCACTGCCAAGGCTGCACTGCTGAACAGAGCTCATCCTTCTCAGCTCCACTGGTAATCCTTAACACAGCTGCCCTGGAATTGTTATTGATGTCTGTGTCATCACTGCATCCATAGGATTTCCAGTACACCCAGGGATGTCACTGCAGAAGGAGCTCAGCCCAGCCCACCTTACCCAGCAGGACCTGAGACCCAGCTCTTGCTTTGAGTTACAGGAGAGCAGGAGAGGCACTGAGGGGATCACCAAAGAGTGCAGACATGAAAGCAAAGAGGTCATTCCTGTGGCTGGGCAGACACTGGGTAAGTGTGCTCTCTGCATCCCTGCCCTGCTTCACGCCCATCCTGCAGCATCAGAGGCCCCTTCACTCAGTCTCTGCACCCTGTCCCCCTCCAAGGATCTGCCTTGTCCCATGTCTGTGCACTGCGCCCCGCTGAGCGCCGCCTCTGCAATCTGGTGTCAGTCCCAGCTGCTGCAAAGCGCTAACTTTCCACATCCACAGCGGTGCTCCCTCAACAATGGGCTGCTTTGATCCGGGTAACACAAGCAAAACTAACACAGCCCAGCCCCTCACCTTCCCTCCCCTCTCCTGAAGCCTCACCAGCCCCAGGCTTGTAAAACCAAAGCAATTGCAGTGTTTAATTTTATTTCCTTTACTTCCAGGCTGTTAGTTGCTGGTTCTGATTAGGGACACTCTGAGCAGGAATAAAGCTATTTTAAATAAAAAACATACTGAGCTTTAGAGGAGAAAAACCCCCACAACCGTTATCAATTTAGGAGAAAAGACCTCAGCCAGTGCTGTGGACAGGGGAAGAAACCTCTCTCGTTAGTCACACTGTTTGTGCAGCTTAGAGACCACAAGGGCAGTCTGTGGGTGCAGAGCCAAGAGGATGAGGGCTCCAAGCAGCTGCAGGAAATGCAGTTCTAGGAGCACCTTCGCAGACAACGCGTTACCTACCGCTGAGCCTCACAGCAGCAAAATGAGATTTCACTTAGACTCCACTTGTGTCAATATGAAATCACAAGCTCTATTCCAATAGAGTGCAGCCGAGTCTGTTCTTCACACCCTGCTAAAGCTGGAGCTGCTGCACTGGGATGGCGCCGCAGCCTCTGAGCGCGCTGAGGCTCGCACGGCTACGCTAATCTGTGCTGCTGAACAAACAGGCTGCTGTTTGCAGTAGAGCTGCCCTGGACTGCTGCTGCTCTAAATGAAATCAAACACGGCCCAGTACGGGCCAGGCTGGTTGGATTTACAGCGATATAACTAAAAATGTCATCGTGCCTGAGAGCACGGCTGCGGCACACCGGGTCCCGCGGGCACGGCGCCCTGACCAGCGGAAATAGACTTTCCCTGGAACAGTTCTGAGGAAGCTGCCAGGCTGGAACACACGGCAGCCTGTCCTGCAGACACACGGCTCCGCGACGCTGCGTGGGACTGTGTGGCTGGGGAGAGCTCAGAGCAGCCACTCCATCCCGTTCAGCTTGCTCAGCCCGGCCCTTCCAAGCGGCTCTTGTGACTCTGGGTAGCAGAACCTGATCTTTATTTTCATCGCTCTGTCACTCCTGATTTCTACCTCTCTGGACACGTGTGCTCTCCTCCTCCTCCAACACACCCTACAACTCCGGGTCCTTCGCTGTGCAGTGCCAAAATCATGTCAGAGCTGAGGTTCTGCTCCTCAGCAAGGAGTTATTGGGGTCTCTCGTGGGTTAGGGTTCAGATTAAGTTAAAGAGGCAGGGAGATAAAAGCCGGAGCAGGCTCTTGAGGAGGAGATCAGGGACAGCTGCCACAGCACAACACAAGAACCTGATGTGAAGGGTGCTGGGACCCACTGAAGGTCCTGAAAGCACCCAACAGCTTTATGTGGGTTTGGTTTTATTCATTACTTTTACCCTGGTTAAAGACAGAGTGCAGTGGCTGCATCAAGGACTGAGGTGAGACGTTGTACAGACCCCAAGGTGAGTTTTTAAAGATCTTAAAGTGAGACCTTGTAAGACTGTAAAAAGTTCTAGAATCAGGTTTAGGGTGAAGAGTACGTTTACTCCAGCACAAGAATTGATCCCTTTTAAGCAACTGGCCATGGTAACAGCTTTTTTAAGCAACTGGTTCCGGTAACAGCTATTATTGTCAGATTATTAGGGTGGGAAGAAGCTCTTCCTCAGAGCAGGGCTCCACTGTGCTAACAGCTCGGCATGGAGGAAGAAAAGACTGTTATCCCAAAGAGCTGGCAGCCCACGTGCTTAGCCATGGCCTTACAAAACTGCCTCTGGCACAACCACTTTCAAAGTCTTTCCCTCACTCGAAATGTCTCAGTATAACATGATTGTATTAAGCAGATAATGTGACATCTTCTGGAAAGGGGTGTTTCTGAAGTGCTTAGGGGTTTGCTGCATGACTGATGCCAACACAACAACTGGCAGACACAGAGGGCTCAAGGCAAACCCCTTCTCTCCTTTCCCTAAGCCAACAGATTGGAATTGAAATTTCCACGGCGATAGGTGCAGGCAGCCTGGGACCTGAGGCACCATCACACAGCCCTGATGTTAGCCCTCCTGGACCAGGACCTCATCACCCCAAGTGCTGACCCAGAGGACTTGGGAAGCTTTGGGGGGCTGAAACACCATCACACAGCCCAGATGTTAGCCCTCCTGGACCTCATCACTCCACGTGCTGACCCAGCGCTGGCAAACCAGGCTGCTCCAGGGTGCTGAGCAGAAAGGGCAGCAGAGCAGGGTGGTGGCTGCTCCTCCAGATGCTCCTTTACTTTCCCAACAGGAGGATTAGTTTGATGATATCAGCATCCTGTAGCTGAAAAGCCATGGGTTTTTTCCCAGCACAGGAGAAGTCAGCACCCTCTGATGGGAAGGCTGGAGTGCCAGGCCAGGGCTGGGATGGCCAGGGGCAGCTGCTCAGCTTCCAGCAAAGAGCTGGCTCCCCTCCAGTGCTTCCAGGTGGCCAGCCCCAAAAGCGAAGGCATCTCAAGACAGACCACTTTGAAATTCCATCACCAGCACCGGCAGATCCCCTCTGAGCCCGCCTTTGCCTTGCTCCCTGTGCACAAGTGGGGAACGTGCCGAAGCGGTCAACGCGCGGGGCTTCGAGAGAGGGGCCACGGGCCCCACGCTGCCACGAGTGCCACTGTGCCTCTGCTGGCAGTTGCTGCATTACTATGACAGCTGCAAACCCCGATGAGTGAATAACCTAATCGAGCCATTAAAAGAAACAGAAGCCCTCTGCCCTGTTTGATTTCTCTCCATAATGATGTAAAGTGCACTTTAATGGAGTCAAAGTGGTCCTGGGCCATTCTTGTTAAGGCCATTTGATGCAGTGCTATTGAGTCCCACTGCTCGCGTTCATTACCTCCCCTCAGCTCCCTCCCCTGCTGCATTGTACTTCAGACTTCCCAACACAGTTTCTCTGCTGCTACAGCCCCTTGCCTGCATTTTGTCTACATAAATTAGACCTTGTGCAGCATATTGGCCTGTCAGGGGACTAGGAAGAAACTGTATATTGTTTCTGGCATTCCCGGGCCCTTCTGCCCCTGACATCTGCTGTGTTTGTGACAGGGAATACATTCCTGACTCATTATCCGGGCAAGTGGAATCCCTCCCTGACAGCACCATTAATCAGAATCAAGCAGTCCAGCAAATAAAAAAAAAAGGAGAGAGAAGAAGAAAAAGAAAGCGGGGAAAGAAAAGAGACAGTTCCTAACTTTCACTTCTGTGTCACTCCAGTGTCTGGACAAGTAGCAATCCATCTTCCTGAGTGACAGCGCTGATGGATGGCATTATTTATGCTTTTGTGTATTAAAAGACAGTTCTGGCACTCGCTTGTCACTCACCAGAGATCTGAAAAAAGTTGAAATTTAATTTGAAGGAGAAGAGGGCAAAGATCAAAGGATTCTGGCTAGGGAGTGCTGCCTGGGAGGGACAGAGATTACGGTGGGAGGGAGTAGCTGGAAGAGGTGTGGAAGTGATGCCTAAGGAAGGAGCTGCCCTTGCAGGTGCAGGGACACCCACTGCTCACTGTGTGTCTGTATCAGGTTCTTCCTGGGCAGCAGAGGTCTGTTGACGCAAGTGGGTTTGATGTTCCCTGGAGGGATGCACCACTGCAGGGTGGGACGGGCACATTTGCTGTGTACACAAACAGCACGACATATGCACACAGAGATGTGGCTGCATGTGCATCTAACCCAGGGTGTTTGTGAGGCACGTGTGTATTTACACTAATGAGTCTTCAATGCAGGCATCCTGTCTGTGCACACACAGCTTCAGGGTATGAAACATGGATCTAAACACCCCACACATGCACAGCCGCAGGGATACACCCCGAGACAAACACACCCACGTCCTGACCTGCCTTCCTTCTAAAGAAGGTTCCACATCAATCTGAGAAGGAATTTCTTCACAGTGAGGGTGACAGAGCACTGGAACAGGCTGCCCAGGGAGGTTGTGGAGTCTCCTTCACTGGAGATGTTGAACACCCACCTGGATGTGTTCCAGTGTGATTTGGTCTGGGTGATCCTGCTGTGGCAGGGGGATTGGACTGGATGATCTTTCGAGGTCCCTTCCAATCCCTAATGATTCTGTGATTCTATGAATGTTTAGTTGTTGTCCCCCTCTTGGTCAGCAAAGTTAAGTACAAAGGACAAAACTCACCCAGTCTGATCTGTCCTGTCTACAGTTCTGGGGAAAAAGCTGCATCTTGCTTGGTCTGGACAATGACTTTGAGTCTGGTTTTATGTCTTTACGTTTGTCCACACACAGGCTGGCTGAATGCAGAAGCTCTGCCACAAAGACTTAGATGCCCACACATCCATTTGCACCATCCCCTGCCTGTGGCAAAGGCTGGTAACTGCACGGGCAGCACCAGGCTGGGGAGCTGCCTCGTACCAACCCCATTTATAAAGTCAGAATTGCAAGGAGAGTGAATCCCTGCAGCAGCTGGACCACGGCTGAGCGACGTGCTGGCGGCTGAACCCACAGGTAGTCACACAGCACAGGCCACAGAGCACAGAAACACCAGAACACAGTCTGAGTCTGCTGGTGAGGGGATACTGCACACGGTGGTGCAGGAGGAAACGAGCACAGCACGTTCCCTTCAAGAGCAAACAGGTACCTTGCTCTCAACATTGCTGATCATGTGTCTTCATGAAGTTTGCTCTACATGTGTTTATGTTTCTGCAGCCCTGATTACAGCAAGAACCTCTCAGAACCTGCTGTTCCATGTTTGGAGGGAACAGGGAAGACCTACCTCATCACAAGACCACAATTAAACAGTTAAAGGACATTACATGAATGAGACAATCCAAGTGTAGGTGTCAACACAAGTGAAAAGCAGGGATCTTACCTGGAAGCCCTACATTTATTCAGGAAGGTGATGGACGGATGCACATCTCTTTCTTCTCCTTCCTCTGATGTATGTCTGCCTGTACCCTGCTGTGCTCCAGTGAAGGACAGTGATTCAGAGAGGGACCGGTGACTCTCGCACGAATCCATCTGTAGGATATAAAATCGAAGGGAGTGATCTGGTCACAGCAGAGCCACCAGCCTCAGCCTGCACAAGCCTTTCCTCCCTGGAAGTGCTCAGCAGCCCGTGGCTGCCTGGCTAAGGCCACGTTCTGGTTCCTAACTGCACACTGGCTTGGGTTTAGGGTAGTGATGGCACACGGCTCCCTGGAACCCGAGCGTCCCACACAGGACACCCAACACGTGGTTTCGACCCGAGGAATCGTGAAGTAACAAGGAACTTCCCATTTCTGATTCCCATTATTTATAACTTTTACTTGTGGATGACCCATCTCTTGGCTATTTTGACAAACATCTGCTAAGGAGCCCATTAGCCAACACGGAGCATTTGCTTCTAATTAATACAGATTTGTTTCATTCCCAAGTCTCAGCAGGTTTCACTTCCCCTCTCCCAGACTGTTGGCACCGGCAGCAGTCCCCCTGCCACACCTAGCCAGTCCTGACAACTATAAATCCAGGGCAAAATCCCAGCCACTTCAAGCAACTGCCAGAGCTCTTGGTGGAACCCAGGAATGGTGCTGACCCGCAGGCCCGGCTGGGTTGCTCCTATCATCCTCCTGGACTCTCCTGTCCTTCTGGAGGCTGGTGCATCTTCTGTGCTCACCCACGGGGGTTTTTGGGCTCAGCCTCGCTGCGCTACTCAGAAGAAAAATCCTACAGTGCATCCAACAGCTCGACTGAGCTCTGTGGATGGACTCGGCGGGGACTGCTCTTACTCATGAGCGTCTGAAAACCCAGCAGCACCGCTGTTCTGGTGGAGATGGAGGTCACGGGGAGGCCCAGGACCGCGCACTGACTTCATCTGCCAGTGTTCCCTGACGGGATGACATCACAGTAATCCCAGGCAGCAAGCTGTCCCTTCGGGGTGTAGAGTTGTGGAATAAACCCATTCCTTCAAGATCTGGAGCTTAAATTTCAAAGCAGGATGTGTGTGTAATTCCCCCAGGCTCCTCTGAAATCCCAAACGGAGTTTTGAGAGAGAACTGGTCATTTTTCTACTCACAGCCGCAGTCTAGCAGAGACCGTGGTTTGGCTTCTTTTAGCCACTGACACCAGTGAACTGAAATGGGCTGGTGCAGGGCAGGCTGCTGTTAGCAGAGGACGATGTGGAGGGGTTTCCCCTCGCTGGCTTGGAGATGCTGGCTAATGGGCTCCTTAGCAGGTCGGGCTGGCCAGAAGGAAGCACAACAGTGACCACTCGTAAGAGCCAGGCACGGGAGGAAAGGAGAGGCACCGTGTCTGTCGCTGGCTCTGTACGTGACGTCTCGGAGCTGCACTGTGCTGCACAGAGACCCGAGGCTGCCCCTCGGCTGGGGCAAGCGGCGCAAGCTTTCGTGGCTCCAGTGCCGGCGACTTCTACCTGGTAGAACCTGCCCCTTGATCTCCAAAGCCAAAGGAACATAAGCTCTTGCGTTTTAAGTGTGGTAGTTGGAATGTTTAATTCTATTCTGTCGTCTGTCAGAACAGCAGGCAGAGGGAAGGAATGTGCTGGTGTCATATGGAAACCACGGCTCGATGACGGACAAAATTAAATCCTTGCATTTGGACATAAACCATGGCAACACAAAATATGCAGCAAGTCAGGCTTGGTTTTCAGTACTGAAAACACAAGGCCCCTCTTGGCAGGCTGCAGAGGGGATATTAGTCAGATTTAGACATGGTTTTCTTTGTTTTATTGAAGGATAAATAATTATGTGCTGAGATATTCCAGACTCATGTTAACACAGTTGTGTGTGAACCACAGCAGAGAGAGCTCTGTGAATAGCAAGGACTGAAGGTCCCTTAACCTACAAAGTATCTGGGAATGCTGGAAAAGTTTTGGGGTTTACTTGTGGAAAACAAGCCCAAAGTTTCCTCACGTGTAGGTGACAGCTAATCTCCTCAAGTTAAACCTGCCAGGTGCTCGCTTTCTTGCCGTTCTTCGGTTAACCGGTGATGTGAGTCTGCTCAGTGCTCCTGCCACTGCTCCAGGGGCTCTGGGAAGAGTGACTCTGCCATCCTCACAGCTTGTCTTCCCTCTTTGGCTTTTTACTGGTTTTACCAAGCCCAGGGGACACCTCCAGGCCGTGTAAGAGAAGATGAGCAAACTGAGGGTGCAGCCATTAGCTGCCCAGGCAGACAGGACTTGTCCTGTGCTGGTGGCCATCCCAAGGCCCCAGTACCAAAGTGGACCACGGGCACATCATCTGACCTGGAAATAAAGAGGCTTCATCCAATCATGTGGCCACCTCTGTGTGGTGGCGCTGGCCTTAGGCTGGTCCATCTAAACTGCTCTGTCTTCACCAACCTGCTACTGTAGAGCACGGACTGTCCCTCTCTTCCTTTGCCAGTGTCCTCACCCCAGTGATTCATGATCTTTTGTGCAGACAAATCTGCACTTCTCTTGCCTGACAGCACTAATGAGATGTGCTGAGACTTGACAGCCTTGACTGGTCTCAGTCACTCGTGTTTCCCCTCCCTGGCCAGCCTCCTCTGGTGGCAGAACAACTTTCAAAAAGTGGAAGGTGAAAGCCACAACTCGGGGTGGAGTCCTGCAAGCGAATTCTTCTAAGAAATAAGCTGCACCGGTGCCTGTCCTCTAGAGCTGGGCTGTGACTGGCACCACTCCGTGACTGCTGTGGCTGCTGCCTCTGTCCTGTTGCACTCACGAGTGTCGAATGGAACTTGTAAATCACTGCTTGGAGAAGACGAGGGACATAAATGTCAGCAGAGCAGAGTGAGCTGATGCAGAGATAAAATCAGGCTGAGTAGCGCAGATACGGCATGGAGCTGGATTTCACATTTCACTGATGCTCTTGGTCCAGAGGTTTGCTCATTAACAGGGCTATGATTCTGTTATTGAAACTCATGGTAAGTGGTTCCTTAGGCAAAGATCCAGCAAAGCACTTAGGCAAATTCATAAATTTATGTCCCATTGACTTCTGTGCAGCTATTTATGTGCTCACAGTCACGCGTGTCTTAAATGCATTTCCAGATCAGGCCTTGTGCTCGACAAACAGTCTTCTGCAGCATCGTAAACCCCAAGCTTTCAGCATTCATGAGTTCAGGCTCCCATTTCCCCTAAGCTGCCCTAACTGCAGTGCAGAAGGCACACTCAGAAATTCAGACAACGCTTTTAAAAGGAAAAAGTCTTAGTTTTGAGCTTCTAATTCTCACAGCCTGGGACGTGAGCCTGGTTTTAACAGAGGAAATGAAGAAGGATGGAAGCTCTGACTGTCAGCTAGCTTCATGTCTTTAAGGGATGAGAATGTCAGTAAAACTACTCAATAGTGTAAAACGTGCAATAAAATCCCCAAAGCAGATTGCTTTTCACATTGGAAAAGATGGAGGCCTTTGCAGCAGTCTCAGGCTCAGTACCACCAGGTAGGTGCAACCCAAAGCTGTGTGTTGGGTGGGGGAAAGACTCCCACTCAGTTCTTGCGCCTCGTTGTGCTGCTTCCCATCTCCTGCTGCTCTGAGCACATTCTCTGAAGCGTCTGGGTAAAGGTCATCTCTTGACTAAGTACTTAACTGCCTTCATCAGTGACAAACAGGGAAGCAAAGTGCCTTTGAGAAGGAATCCCAACTCATTCTTTGCACCGTGTACTTCTCTTATCGCCCTTTTGGCCGCTAAGTCAGAGCGACTCCCACATCCGATTAAAGCAGATGAACTGAGCACTTGGGAGAACCTTTAACCGACCGCATACTTTAAATCCCAAAGTGACACCCTGCAGAAAATGATTTGTGTCAGCTCAAGCTGCTCTTAATGTAAGTGGTAATTTCATCAACCTAAAAGCAATGGTGATTTATTCCCAATTATAATCACTATTTCAATGCAGGAAGCGGAGCTGTAACTGAGCTTTGCGTTTCCTGCTGAGCTGGTCCTGGCCCCACGCAAGACCTGCGTCCGAGGTGTGAGCTCTGCCCCGGTGCCCTTTACTCAGCTGCAGTCTGGGACGTTCCAGCAGCACCTCTGTGCTCCACCCTGTGCTCGTGGCTGTTAGGAAATGGACTTGCCCACTGATGTGCAAGTACCTCAGCTCTCCACACTGCTGCCTCTCTGCTCCTGGCTGAGGGACAACCATGGGGGGCCAGCAGACGCTGACGAGGAGTAACCAACAGGAGAACTTACAACACTCCAAACTTTTCTCCAGCTTCTTCTCACGTGGCTTTTCAGAGCCTGATCTGCCTGGGGCTGCAAAAGAGGAACATGCAATCAAACTGTCAGGAAAACTTGCCTCAGCGAAAATCTCTGGACAGGAAAAATCCCAGGGCTTTTGATATTTTGTGGGATCTGGGCTTCTTGCTGCTTTCCTCCAAATAAAGTCTTTGAGGGACAGATGAACGTTGTCTGCTGGAGAACTTCAGCTGCAGGGAACTCCAGCCTGCTGCAATCCCTCAATTTCCCTTGGACAAGCCCCTCCACCTGCTAAGGCCCCCAATCCACACTGCCTCTGCTGCTCTGGGGGGTCACTTCCCATTGCATCATCGTGCAAATGGAAACCAGCAGTGTCACTGGGTGGAACGTGAGCTCACCAGGACACTCATTCCCTGGCTGCACTGCTGTAGGTACCTTGTTTCTGAATGAGGACAGAGCCCCCCAGAGCTGAGTATCGTGGATTTGCCTTTGCCCACGAAGCTGCACCAGGAGCAGCTGACAAAAGGCACCAACCCAGCCCCTGCTGTAACTTTAACGTTCTGGGTGAAGGCTGGTGTGTTCTCAGGTCACCCCCTCCCATCTTCCATGACCACTGGCCTGATCATGAAATAGCTGGTGCAAACCTCAGCCAGGTGACCAGCCCATAAGGCTGAGAGCCAAGCGCCCGGGTGCTGCATTTCATGCAGCAGTGATTAACTGCACATCCCAGGGGCGGAGGGAACGCACCCACAGACCACTAATGCTCCCCAAATCTGAGTGGATGCACCAGCACGCTATCACTTCCATCACCCCTGGCTATCAGCACCCAGCCAATCCACAGACACAAGGCGTTTTGATAAAGATCCTGCAGCCCAGAGAAGCACAGAAGTGATTTGAAATGTTCTAATCTCATTAATCTGTTTCTTCTCCCTAAAGATGTTCAAAGCCCAGGCCAGATCCTTAGCTGGCAAGTGAAGCAGAAAAGTACTTAAATAAGACCTTAAATTTAAGCTCCTGCTTAGATTCTATTTACTACAAAGTTCATTTTGAGCTAAGTTCATGCTAAAACAATATTTCTAAGCACACACCCCCCCACCCCCCCCACTTAAGCCAGAACCTTTGCAATATAAACAGAACTAATCTGCAGTAGATGAGGCTTTTCTGCTTCAGGACTTTCCCCCCACTCTTCTGGGGCTCCTTCAATCAGCAAAGGGAACAGACATTGTTGCTTCGGTGCCTGGTCCTAGCAAACCACTCCTGCCTGGATTTTGCACCTCAGCTGCGGGAAGAATGGCTGTGACTCGGTCTGTCACCAAATGCAAACAAACTGGGGTACTGCTGCTTTAATTAAGTGAAATCTGGTGCTTCTTTACAGCCCAGAAAGTCAGACCTGTTCTCTGGATCCCCTCCGGAGCTGCACGTGCTGCGCTGGTGCAGGGTGCTATGAGGTTTGCTGCGGACACAGAGAGGTTTGCCTGAGTCTCTGAAAACCACACCGTGTAAACCTGTGCCATGGCATCACCCACAAACAGCCTCCCTGTGCTTTCACTGTTATCTAAGTGATTGCCCAGGGCTCCTGAGCCTGAGCCAGCATTTAACTGGGCACCGTAGCGAGAGGCCACGCGACTGCCAGCGGTCACGGACAGGTTCCCACAACCTGAGTCCTTTTCCCAGCCTCACTTCTAGTGACTCTTTGTGTGGTCTGGGGAAGCCAGTGATCTGTGTGCATGAACTGGGTCACCAGTCAGACACTAGCTTTGTGTGTGGACTACCTTCTGCTGTGCACTTGGCCACTCCTGACTTAGTGCCAGCGTGATCCAACTTCATGTCCCTAAGGCTCAAACATGTGAAAAAACCGGTTGCAATGTCCGCAATGGCAGGAACACTCAGCCAGTTGCAACTGGAGGTGCTGTGTGCACACTGAACACTGCCTCAGCACCATTATTACTCGTGTGATTGCTATTGACAGCATAAATGGCAGCACCATAATGGGACAACAGCACCAGGTCTCGGGGAGGCAGAGGGTAAGGAGACATTAATATGTGCAGTCAACTTGCATCTTGCACCACGCGAGTGTGCTGGTATGAGTGGTTCTGACACCTAGAACATAAACCAGATGGCCCCTTTCTTACGCCATATCATGCAAAAAGAGATCTGAATTAATTCATGGAGAAATCATGACAATTCTGTTACTGTTGGAACTCGGCACAGCGGACAGGGTGGCAGGAGATTATGCTGAATTTTTAACTTCTAAAATACTAGTGACAGATGTCACTGCCTGCTCTCCTTTGTTGCTTCCCATCTTGTCTCCATCCCCTGGTGCCCTCGTGTCCCCTTCTCCAGAGCAGTCACTCAGGGCTATGCTGCTTCAAAACTTAAATACAATTCTGTGCAGAACTTTCTCCAAGTCTGTGTGTGAAGAGAAATCCATCAAACCCACAGGCGTTGGCCTGAAACACACAGGGGGGCCACTGAGCTCCTCAGGGAGCTCCACCTACAGCCCTCCTTGAAATTCCATCAAAACTGGCACCATTTTCCCGTCCACGGGGATCGATGAACTATGCAAACAGTCCCTTACACAAAGAGTTTGCAACCTGAGTAGCTGAGAGTCGGTGGAAGACGGCAGTATTTTGGAGGCTCTGAAGAAAAGGTGCTTTGCCCAGGGTCAGGGGGTCACTGCCTCTGCCCACAAGACGGTCCTTGCTGCTGCTGCAGGGACGTGATCGCATGGGCACCCGTCCAGCCGTTGCCAATAGAATCACAGAATCACTAGAGATTGGAAGGGACCTTGAAAGATCATCCAGTCCAATCCCCTGACACAGCAGGAACACATCCAGGTGGGTTTTAAATGCCTCCAGAGAAGGAGACTCCACAACTCCCCTGGGCAGCCCCTTCCAGCGCTCTGTCACCCTCACTGGGAAGAAGTTCCTTCTGATATTTATATGGAACCTCCTATGTTCCAGCTCACACCCATTGCCCCTTGTCCTGTCACTAGATGACATTGAGAAGACCCTGGCTCCATCCTCCTGACACCCACCCCTCACATATTTATAGATATGAATGAGGTCACCCCTCAGTCTCCTCTTCTCCAAGCTAAAGCTACCCAGCTCCCACAGCCTTTCCCCCACGTCCCCAGTGGCAGCAGCAGCTCTTCCTGCAGGGCACTGCTGGCACCAGGCTGTAGCAGGGTAACAAAGCACAAGGGCTGCTCCCTGCTCTTCACACATAGCACCTCACTTCCATTTTTCATCGCCTTCTCCACGCAGCATCTCCTGCCGACACACCCCTGTCAGCTCCTCCATTGTGTGGCCAGCAGCATCTTTCAGCACATGAGCCTTGGCTTAAACTCATTGGCTGGGGTGGGGGGATGAGGGGGAAGCCCCAGCCACCCACGTATGTGTGGGGGCAGGGGGGTCCTTCCTGCCAAGCAAGAGCACAAGTGCTTTAGTTTGAGCTGCAGAGGCAGCTGTGCTGAGCTACCTTTCATCAGTGGGTTTTAGACCCAAATTGCTGCCTCAGTCCCTGCTCAGCACCTTCCATCTCCCATCATGGGAATGACCGACCTGCCAGGCTCTCCCGGGGCTGGCACCTGGGGTACGCAGCAGGGCCCCCTCTTCAGCGAAGGGCACGCACGGCTCTGGCTGCCTGGTTCCCCCCTCCCCTTTTGGGTTTGTTTTTCCCATTGGGGAACCTTCTCTGCTCTGCCCTCCCCGCCGCCTCCCCCTCCCCGGACCTGAACGAACACTTCTTTCAGTAATGGGTTTTTTCTACCTGGTTGACTTGATGAAAGCTTTATGAGTTGACATTATGTGTGAGAAGAACAAAGCGAGCGCGGGGCCGTGCGCGGGGGCGGGGAGCAGCTCGCAGCGCTGCTGAAAACTTCATTACAAGACTGGGAGACACTGGGAGCAGTAAATCAGGCGGATGCTCTCGACAAACCGGCACAAAACCGCCGGCGAAGGACAGGATGGGAGACACACACGAGGCTACAGCGAGTGAAGGAGGGAGAGGAGCAGGACTGGCCAAGGAAAACACCTGCTGAGCACCCACAGGTCTCTGTGTCACAGGCTGCCAGAGTCCCACCTCCAGAGCCCAGAATCAACAGCCTCACAGGAGGTTCCCAGAAGTGCGAACGGATGCGGATGCGCTCGGCCCAGAGCGAACACCCAGAGCTTTAGGGAGTGAGGGGCCCCTTGTGCAGCTGGCCCGTGTCTGCTCTCCCGTGCCCTGCGGTTCTGTGCCAGCTCTGCCCTGCCGTTCACTGTTTGCTCAGACTCTGCCTCTCCCAAGGTAGAGCCGGCAGCTCCTATTTACCAACACAGAGATGAACAGTAACAGCTTGCTGCGAGTGTTTAAAAAATACCCCACCTAAAACAAACAAACAAAGAACTGCAGCTGTTGTTTGTTGGGAAACCCGAGTTAACAGGCTTGCAGTTAGGAAAAGCACCTTTAGCAACACGAGTCAAATGATTTTTACTTTGCATTACAGAGCAGGGCAGAAAGAACCTGAGCTGCCACCAGCTGAGCCTGCAAACCAACCAGGAGGTGCACTGTCACATCAGCTTACGGGCACGGCGCTGGCACCACATGGCGCTGGCACCACGTGGTGCTGGTACCGCACGCTGCTCCCTCGGCCTGGCTGCCCTCTCCGCTGGGCACAGCCATGCTCAGAGGGGTTTAGGGTGCAGCGAGGGAAGCGGCAGAACCTTCCTTACGACACTGATCTCCCGGGTGTCTGTTGTAGCGGAAGCACTCGAGTTCATCCGAGCTTTTCAGAGCATTTGCTGTAGTTCTGCTGTGATCTGGACCCAGGTGAATTAGCTCTGTCTCTACTGAGGGGAACAGATTATGAAGAGGAGCAGGGAGCAGCTTTCCCTGGCCAGGCTGAATAAACTGCTCAGCGTTTCGCTGCGAGGTGAGAGCAGAGCAGGTCCCAGCGCAGAACCTCCGAACCGCCCAGGTCACGCGATCCGAGCGCCGCTCTCCCTCCTCGGCGATCGCACGCTGCACACAAAGGCAAACACGGTTCTATTTTAAACTCTAATCCAAGGCTACTGGATGCCTTTTGGAGTGCGGATGTCCTGGAAATGTCACTGCAGAGCAGTGTGCTCAAGAGATTAGAGCCGTTCCGTTTGCAAATGACAGAGCGCGCGCACAGATGTTCCTCGAGCCACGGGGTCAGGCGCAGTTGCTCCGGCTTAACTTGTTGAATTGCGTTAATAAAAAGGAGAAGGGGCAAACGCTGAAAGATCCTGAGCAGCTGTAACTTTGCTTGGGTTAATCACAGACAGCTTTTATCCCAGATAAATACATTTCCTCTCTCCCATAACAACCAGTAGCCATTACAGGCTCTGGAGAGATGACTGCAATGACTGAACTCTCAACCAGAAAGTACATTTGGTGGCTCCAGTCTTGTTGTGTACGGAGCAGCTGACGGGTAACAGCCTTTCTGCAGACAACCCCACAGTGAAAGGGACAGTCGTGAAGCTCAGAGCAGAATCATGGAATCATAGAACCATTAGGGATCAGAAGGGACCTTGAAAAATCAGCCAGTCCAATCCCCCTGACACAGCAGGATCGCCTAGACCAAGTCACAGAGGAACACATCCAGGTGGGTCCTAAACATCTCCAGTGAAGGAGACTCCACAACCCCCCTGGGCAGCCCCTTCCAGTGCTCTGTCACCCTCACTGGGAAGAAGGTCCTTCTCATATTGATGTGGAACCTCCTATGTTCCAAATTACAACCATTGCCCCTTGTCCTATCATTAGATGACACTGAGCAGAGCCTGGTTCCATCCTCCTAACACCCACGCCTCAAATATTTGTAGACATGAATGAGGTCACCTCTCAGTCTCCTCTTTTCCAGGCTCAAGAGACCCAGCTCCCTCAGCCTGGGTACCTAATAGCACCAACATCTGCTTCAGAGTAGAGTTAGGAGAAGGGATCTGGTCAAGACCAGAGACAGGGCAGCGTAGAACTGGCTGGCGATGTCTGAGAACTCCAACAGGACTGCCCCGGGGCAGACAGGATCACACTCACAGAGAGTAGAACTGGGTCCAGAGTAATGTGCAACAGCAGCCCTGGGTCTCCAGAGCAAGAACTGCAAGAGCTGAGTGGTGGCAGTCAAGGCCATGGAGCTCAGCAGAGCTGGGCTGTGGGAAGCACCTCCACATGGGGACGTGGTGCAGGCTGTGACTCAGGCTCACGGCGATGAGTCAACACAACCTGCTCAAGTCCTTGGGGCCTGCTTCTCCCACCGGCAGACGCTGACACCTGGGCACTGCACACAGCCATCAGGCAGCCAAAGAGCAGACTGGATGGAAATGGGGCTGTCTAAGAGACTTGCCAGAAGGGACTAATGCTATGGGATGCTTCTATTTTTACGTTCCTCGCTTGAGAGCTCCCGATTTGCAGGCAGTGAGAACCGAGTGGCTTCTGCATTTTTAGAAAACCAGGTGCTTTTAAGATGCACCTTTAAAATCAAAATCCCTTTTAAATCACCACCGAGAGTCTTGGCTGCTGTGTAACAGCTTCGAGGCACTGGCTCTGAAAAGCAGCCCCAGCTCTGTCCCAGATCAGCATGCAATGACACGCATCATTCACACTAATGGGCTACTCCTGGCTGTGCTGGGGAGAGAGAAAGGGAAGGGCTGGGGAAGAAAGGCCAAGATGTGCTAAAAAAACCCAAACCAAATAAAAATCAGGTGCAGTTGCAGCCCCAGCCTGCACGTGAGGTGTTAATCATTTGCTCCACTTCCGTGGCTCCTGTCTGCTCTACGCTTCTGCGCGATGAGCGATCCGCTGCTCTGCACAACGCAAAGACAAGCTCGGCTCTGCAGTGAGCTCGGTATTAGCAGGGCTGCTGCCTACCTGCTGCCCAGGGCAGGAGGAACTATCATTCCTTTAGCTGCCTGAGGAAAGCTGGAGAGAGGAAGAGACATAAATTACCCAGAAAAATGAGTCCTGTTCTGAAGTGTGAAGGAGCTGAAGTCAAGACCAGCAATACGTCCCTCACATCCCGAGGAGCGAGAGACTTACACCCTGACAAGCTCTTGATTACAGGCGCTGATTTTTCACTCTCAGACCTGCTTTTCCCTTTTCTTGGTAGCAGATCTGATCCCTGCACTTGCTGACTAACGCTAACAAATCAGGCCAATTGCTGCTTACTGGAATCACCTTTCAATGGGGAGCTGACAGCAAGAACAATGCGTCTGTTTGCAGCCTGTGGAGGCTGCGGGGAGCATCTGTCATCAGAGGAGCTACTTGTCAGAAAAGGTTTCAGGCTCTGGCTGATGCTCAGAACAGGGAAGAGAGACAAGTACAGACCTATGGCCAGGCTGTTGGTTTGTCCTGGTGGTGCTTTCATCTTCCCTTTTCTTTGCTTCCACAGAGGACTTTGTTCTATCAGATGTGGCTTTTAATTACGAGAGTTCTATGTGCCATTAGTGGTTGACTGGAGGGAAGTGGGACCGTATAAACGGCACCGTTTTGCTACGCTCTGTTTACATTAAGCTGGATTTCCCTTTTATATTTATTGAGGGAGACGTGGACCTGTTTGAAGATGCAGTTGAACTAGTTAAGATTTTACTGGAGGAAGGAATTCAGCCACTGGGATTGCCACAGGCAGCATCACAACTAGCTGGGTAGGAGAGAAGCAAAGAGCAACCACTACTTAGGCGAGACAGATGACATCAAAGAGGGATTCCACCAGGGCTGTTTTCAGCCAGTAAATTACGCGTGTACAAAGCAGTAAAGGAAGTGCAGTAATGCCTTATTGTTCCACAGGCACCTTTCATCCTGGAGGACAGTGGTTTACAGGCTGAGATCTCCGCGCTGCAGTTGGCACCACGGTTTGTCTCGCAGAGCTGCAATATCATTTACCGCTCCGGTCTTAAGCTGATTAAGAAATTAAGAGTTTGGAGACCACGGTAGTGTTTTTCATTGACAGAAAAAGGCAGGAAAAATTAGCATTTGAAAAAGTCTGGGTTTAGATATTGTTAGAAGGGAAGTGTTTCCCTCACAGAGAGAAAACGGTGTTTTCATTCGAAAACAAGAGCAACTGGTTAGAGCAAAAGGTGAAGGGTGTCTTTTCATTAGAGTAACCCAAATTCTTGGCGTTGGAGGCAGCAGTTGCTGGCCAGCAGCTCGAGTTGGTCAGATGCAGGAAAGCTGAGTGTCCTGTTCAATGCTCAGGGAAGATGAATTTATAAGCAGCAGGGGAAGGCCAACGGCATGAGGTACCGTACGAAGCACAAAGACAAGGAGAACGTTGGTTAAGCCCCAAACCCCCTCAGACTCATTCAGCGTGGTGTCAGTTCTCTGCTGAGACAAAAATCCCAGGTCTTTACAGATGGAAACCTACAGAGCAAAGTGCTTGATGCCCAACGGGCCTCCCTGGAAAACACTGCTGAGTCACTGCTACTGGAAGCTGACAGTGCACTTGTAGGGAATCCGAATGACTTCACACACCAGCGTTTGGATCGAGAAGGTGAGACCCTACAGCAACCCACAGCACACGTGTCAGGTCCAAGAAGTCAAGAAACACTGAGCAAAGAACTCCAAATGCTTCTCAACACTTCCTATGAGGTACACAGCGCTTGGGAGGGTGTGAGAGCAAAGAGCTGCTGGCAGACTGGTGCCCTCAGCCTTGCCTCTTTGTCGAGGCAGCGTTCCCTTCCACAGACACAGACAACCTGGAGACTGCAGTCTATCTGCAGGGTGTCACTGAATTAGGCAGGGACTGCATATGCTCAGTTGCATCTGAGGTGATGTGGATCCACCGAGAGGTAACTGACTCCAATGCAGAAGGGGCTTTTCAGGTTGTCTTCTGGAAAGGGGAGAGGACCTCCTGGCAGGGACACTGCTTCATTAGAGAGCAACCACGAGCCTTAGTTCTGCCTTCTGCCAGGCAGAGGCTTAGCAGTGCCCCTAGAACTATCCCTACAGTTCAGTTATTAATTGTGAGACCCTGAAAAGAAGGGAGGGGGCTGGCTCCTTCACTTGTAGTTAAGGCTACGCAACCATCACTAGAACATTCTCTATCTGTAGGGAGTGTTGCTTGTTTGCATCGTCACACATCCTCCCCAACAACGCCGCACATCAGAGGCTGCTCAGAAAGGAGCCAGAAACAAATGGGTAAAATTAGTCTCTGCTGGCTGCCCCTGGAATGATTTGAGCAACAGAGATTGAGCCTCGGCTATTTCTGCCCAGCGATCCTCACGAGCAGAGAGAGGCTGCACGATGGGGAAGCAAAAACTAAAGTTTGATAGAAAGCAACAGACAGAGACAGGCAGTCATCACATCTAATGATGTCTGAGGAGCTGCTCTCTCTCAGCTGCGTCTGTTTGGCCTCCAGGCATGATGAGCTCTATCAGTCAAGTGCTCCGTGGCACCCCTTGTTTATGAAGAAAGCTACAATTACTCATATTTGACAACTCAGTCCCACGAAGCCCTGTGAAGTTCAAAGCACTACCCACCTGGTGTTTCTCTTTTACAAGCAGGCAACTACAAAGTGTAACTTTGGGAAATTCTTAACCTTCCTTTCCCACACACTCAAGTGTTCCTGTTCCTCCCTCCCCCTCGGTCTAGCTTTTAATTCATCACTCCGAGGAGCCTCGGAGAACCCAGGTAAGCGGGGGATGAGACAGGAAAGATCTGTTTTGGGCTGGTGCTCCACTGACTTTGAAAGAAACCTGTCACACTGAATGAATGAGAGCCCTGGGAGGCTCAATGTCCACAGCAGCCCACGGGACCCAGGCTCAGAGAGTCAAGCGGGGGCTGAAATGACTTGGAGCTCAGTGCTCCACAGCCCAGGACGTGCTGAACGAAGGGCAGGCTGTGCAGAGAGCAGAGGGGGCAGAGGGTGAGGAGAGCTCCTCTCACAGCCCTGCACTGTTATAGAGATGTGTCTGGAGGTGCCACAGTCATAATGGAGAGTGTTTATTCTGCTGTAACCCAGCTGGCTGGTTCGCTGTATTTCAAATCTCTGCAAGTAAATAAATGAGGGGACTCTGCTTTCCCCTCTGCACTGCAGTGTATACACAGGAGTGTTATTTCCTGTATCAGATTCCTGTACAAAAACCGCTGTCAGGCTATTAATAATCTGGAAAAACACCTTGAAACTTGACTCAATGAGGGCACATTGCAAATGGGCTCTAATGGCTTTTATTTCTCATCTCTGTCACCTCAGATCTAATCTGCCATTTTCTCATTTTTTATCCTCTCTGGGCCCCTCAAAAATCGTTCAGCAGCTCTTCCCTCAGTGCCAGGCAGAGCAGACAGGGCTGGTGTGATGGGGTCAGCCAGCAGTGATGAACAGAGGAAGGTCGGCTGCACCACGTCGAGGGCGGCAGGGGCTGGGCACACGCCAGGGAAGGGCAAAGGGGACTGAGAGGCACCTTCCCACCACCTCAGGGCCTGGGATCAAAATGTGAAGAGCAAAGGGAGATGCTGTCCCAGAGGTGACATTTAAAAAGGCTTTTTATTTTTTAAACAAAAAGAGCAGCCTGGACCTGAAACTAGATCCCCTGTTCCCCCCTCCTCTAGCTTGGGGCCACATCTACATCTCCCGTGGAAGCAATCTGGGCACCATCAGAATCTCACAGCACGTTCCTGATCCCAGTGGTTAAGCTCCTGCTCCTCACACAGAGTCTGATGGGGGGCCTGAAGGAAAAAACCACCAGGCAAAGGCTACTCAGTTCCTTCTCCTCTGGGAAAAGTGGAGGAGTGAGGGAAGACGCTGAAATCCACTGCACAGGGCTCGTGACCTGTTAAGAACTTCTGGTCAGGCTTACAAAAGTTATCCAGCTGCTCCAAGGTTCTTAATTAGCTGTCTCTGCATTTGTTCATTAGACAGCACTCCTAGGTATCTCCTCACCTGTAAAAACCCACCCATTCCATGGACCTGGGGCAAAAAGGCACCAGGCTCTTTCTGCCACAGCCGTACAGTCTGCGATTCTCAGAGAGAAGCCACGAGTCCTGTTTTTCCCTCAACCACCCTGACACCCCAATGTGTCCAGGAGGTGCTGCCTTTCTGTTTTATTTGCTCAGGCAGACACTAATTTAAGGAATATTTCTCGAGCCTCCTGTGGGAATCCAACTGACTTTCAGACAATGCGTGTGCAGAGCTGACTAACACTTCTCTTTGAGGAAAGCTGGAGATTGAAGGCTTTTGACTCCAGGTTGGGTTTTTTTCCCCCCCTTTTTTTCTTCTCCCTCCTTCTTCTAAGTATCTCTTTATTCATCACTTTAATTACCTAATCATAAATTTCTTTAGGGGGTTACTTAGAAGGAAAATTAGCATCAAAGCTTGGCAGTAAATTCAGGGGCCTTTGGAGCAGGTCCAAGCTGTTTCACCTGTGATTAATTAGATGATTTTTTTTCTTTAAGTGCCAGAGGGCTGCTGAGGTCTTTAAGCAGTTACATGGCTGCTGGCAGCTCAGGAATTATGATTGATGCTGTAGTCTGGCGTTTAGGACTTCTGCTTCTTTGTGGTAGTTGCTTGGATAAGCAAGTACAGCAGACCAGGCACAGTGGTGGGAACAAAAGGCACGCTGCTGGCAAGGGCTGGTGCTTGCTCTTGGAGAGGAGAGGAGGAGCTGGGCACATCTGCCTCTCCACTGTGGGCAGTTTTCAACAGGACTAAGAGGAGAGGGAGAAGGGAATGGCTGCTACTCGTATGCTTTTGCAGAGTGATAGTACCAAGGCAGAGCGGTCACTCTCCCCTCTGAAGCTTTCTTTACAGCAAGGGCTGAACAACAATGAGAGAAGAGCAGAACTAAACCTTTAGCCTCCACCCTGGAAACCTTCTGGATAAAACAGTCAGGCTTGGAAAGCATTTCTCCCTCACAACAGAGCTAACAGCCTTTCCTCCTTGGTCTAAAAAAGGGGGGAAAACATGAATCTCTGTGGGGCTGTGGGTTTTTTGAGCAGAAAATTTTACAAGCCAACCAAATTCCAAGTCAAGTGACTGAGCTGGCTCCTCCTCCTATCTGGAAACAAAACTCCCGTTGTGCTACCAAAACACCAAAGTCAACCGCAACCCCCCAGGTCCTCCATTAAAGTTTTAGCACCAGTTCAAACTGCCAGCCAGCTCCAACCACTATCCCCATGCAGCTCCCACCCATAAGCAGGACTGAGGAGCTCGGAGAAGCCTCTCAGCTCGCGGAGACTTAGGGCCCAGCGGGCTGTTGCTGCACTTGCACTGCTCCAGCTACATCTGTTCTGGGGGAAACGTTGACGCTTCGGTCACTGATGCTGATGAGCTGGCACAAGCGTACGGCAGCAAGTGTCAGGAGCATTACTGATGCACTTGCAGATTGCTCAATACAGTTAGCTCACCTAATTCACTCTGCATGGCCTCCTGCTGCAAGTAGAGAGGCAATCAGCAGTTAAACAGCTCTAGTCCCTTTGTAACCGGCCACGAGAGAGACAGTGGGGAAGAAGATTGAGGCTTTATGGGACACTGGTAGCAGGTCAAGAGAATAAGCTGAAGCAGACAGATGGGAAGGCAGCAAAGAGCCCTTGGTTCAGCAGGAAGAGGCTAGGGAAGCCACTGCCAGTGAATGACTAAGAGACCTCCTTCTGCTCTGGCATCAGTTTAAACCAGGAGGTGTTTGGAGTTTGTCTCAACAGAGTACAGTCATCTTGCAGACTAGAGACGTGCTCTGCAGGAAGCTGTGTGTGTGCTCTCCAGAGCTGCTCCTGCTGTCATGCATCCTTCCTCCAAGTGTTCTCAGGCCAACAGGATGTCCCTTCACATCAGGGGACAGCTCCTCATCCTGCTGTGAAGTAGTTAATCTCCATGGGAAGTTCCAAGGCCTCTCACCAACGCAGCTCAGAGAATAATGACACTTGGTGTTCACAGCCACCTCTTGTTTTTGTCAATGCCCAGCCTGCCTCATCTAACATTTATAGAGTCTGGATTCTCCTCAGATCTCATTGACTGTGTGTCAGTCACCACCGGCAGCAGGCTACACCGCAAAGCCCAGCCCAGCCCCGGCAGTGACAGCCTTCACAGCTCATTCTGCTGGATTGTGTCTGACTGGGGCACAGAGGAGGGAGAAAACAGCCCTGCCAGCCTGGGTGGATGGAGACATTCACCTCCTCAGGGGCAAATGCTCAGATCTAGGAGGATACACGTGTCTGCGTGAGTGCTTCAGCATATTTGGGTGTCTGCAGAGTCCTCCTTGTCTTTGGAGAGGTTTTTGGCTCCAGTCATCAAATACCAGCCTGAAATGGCCCCATGATCTGGCTGGTGAGACAGAGACAGGACATGGAATCACAGGCCAGCTGAGCAACAGGGCTCTGCTTTTATCTGTCCTACCTTGAGAAGTGTTTTTGAGCAAACTGCAATGTCTCTGCTGCCCCTGCAAGCCTGTTCTCTACCTGCACCTAAACTCACTCCTCCACCTGACACTAAAAGGTTCAGAACTCAACGCCAGACTCCAATAGCTGCCAAGAAGTGAAACCTACAGCTCTGAATCACCACCCCCTTGCTAAGGTGACCTTTACAGCTGAGAATGGGTGCTGGTTCATGAACTACAGCACAGGGGTCCTGAGAGAGCTTTGTGTTCAATTTAGAGCAACACACAACCCAAACAGCACCCAGGGAGACGCCGCCGCTGAAGCCTCGGAGCCGGTGGCTTCAGACAGCGCCGTTAGCATGCGCCCACACGCGCGCTCTCTCCTGCACCTTCGCTTTTCACAGTTGGTGACAACAGAGATTATTCCTCGCTGGAAGAATGTGGCATTGTTGACATGAAAAAAAGGGAAAACAGGTCTTTGCTTTGCTTGAACAGCACAGGCTCTCTTGATCAGCTGTCGGAGGTGCCTCATCTGTACAAAGCATTTAAACCTGTCTAACATCAAAAAGTAAGGTAAGACAAGTCACTTTGATGCTCCAGAGCACATGCCTAACATGATTACTGCAGAATCTTCCTGGTGATAATAGAATTATGCAAAGGAGGCCTTGACCCATTAATGCTTTTACCTTTCTTAGGATTTCTCTCTCGTTCCTTCTTTCCTAAGCAGCAGAACTGCTTGCTCAGGTAGAGCACCTCAACAAAAGGGTGGAATAAGCAAAGTGAAAGAGGTCCCTTCTCTGCTTTGTCCTGTCTCCCCACTCCACCTCAGCCCAGGACGTTACGTGCTCTAGCAGCTGCTCGTTAAGAACTGGCGATGCACCGCACTGGGAGAGCTCTGTGACTGGAGAGGGCACGTTCCCCCATCACAGACACAGGGCAGCCACCACTGCAGCCCTGCCCCTCAACACCTCGCCCAGAAAGGGATGTTTTAAGAAAATGCATGGGCTGCCAGGCTCTCTTTCTAACGGAAAGATGCTCAGACCATGGGTTGCAACTGTTTTACACCTAGTAGCTCAGCTCTGGAGTAACACACCAGTGTACCCTACATCCTGGCTCTCAGTCACAAGCAGCAGTTTCACCATTTGCCTCCATTCTCTAGGAAAAGAAGAAGCTTTCAGACAGAAGAGTTTGCTGAAGACAGTCTGTGGTTCTCACCCATCCAGAGAAGGAAGGAGTAGCAGGTTTCGGTGTTGCTTGCAGTTTTTGTAATGAGAATGCCTTGGCATGGCACGATGGCTGCTCAACACCGCAGCGCTGCGGAGCAGGCACGCGTAGTCGTTTAAAAGCAACAGAACACGGAAGAAAAAGGGATGTTACCTCCTCCGTGTCCTGCTTAGGCTGAATCACAGCTGCAGACAAGGGAAGGTTGGGATGATGGCAATAAAGCAAGCTTGCAGGATCCTAGTACGTGGTCTCCTTTGTAGTCAAAGGACTGCAGAGCCTGCCCAGGCTCTTCCTTCCACCTTTTAACTGACTGTGTTTAAAACAACATGTGCCAGGGAATGGACCGAATCCCTGTTATTGAAACCTTCTTCTGCCAGAGTGCACAAATTCTGATCTAAGTTTGTACACACAGAGAGGGATTTTAGGCCAAAAACCTCCTAGCAAGAGCTCAGCTGGCTCTCTTGGCTCAACTCAGGTCTGCAAAGGGCTGGCAAAGGCAAAGCATGTCTCACTGATCCCTACTCGCGCTCTGTCCTCAACTGAACGAGTATCATTAGTTTGTTCTAGGAGAGAGGAGTCCAGCACATGAGGGCTCAGACCTGAATCCAAACTCCAGACCTCCTGAGCACAGATGCGTTTCCGTGTGGAGTTTTGGTCCAAGCTCTCCAGTCACGGTGAGCAGAGATCCTAAACATCCCACCCTCACCCAGCACCCATTTACCTCAGGGCAAAGAGACGACGAGTGACAGTCCTTTCGCCAAAACTCTCACTGTGTGACTCACAACTGGGTTGTTCCAGTCCCTGTGTGCGGCGTTAGGATACAGTTAAAGAAGTCACCCGAGGTGACAGAGGCGGCTTCTTGCTGCACAGCTGGGTACAAAGGCAGCTGCTTCACTCCAGCTCAGTGCTTCATCTCATTTCTCAAGAGAAAAAGTTCAAGCCCAGATCTGACCGTTCCTGGGCAGGAAACTTCTGGAGTATCTCTGTGAAACAAAGCCTTGCTTTCCCCCTTTCCTGGCTAAAATAGAAAAAGGACCAAGACCTTCTTCTTGAGCTTCAGGGATCTGTTAATTGGCTCCCTAGTAAAATTACAGAGGCTCAGCTGCCTGATAATGATTGTAAATGACAGAGACTATCAGGTTTACCTTGTGATGTCCCTGGGGAGCTTGCAGTTAGTTTAGTCTGAACTCTGCGTCAGCTGTTTGGGTTCCTTTCTTCTCGGCATGTGGTATCTGGACTCAAGCTGCAGTCTTTCAAACCTAATTAGTGTTAGGGGAAAGAGAGAGAGAGAAAAACTCAAACAACACCACTCCCCTCCTTCCCTCAGCTGGCTTTAGCATCCAGGCAGGGCCTGGTTTCTGGTACAAGTTCACGGGCATTTTGTGCTCGGGTTGTTGTTTCTGGTCACAGGTACCAACCCAGCACCTTCAGTCCTGGCTGCAGGAAGGCTGAGCTTCAGTGAGCTGAAGCCTCAGAGCTTGGAGAAGTTCAGCAGGGAATCTGAACTCGCTGCAGTGTCCGATCCAGCTGGGTCTGCTCTGTGCACAGAGCAGCACAAAGTCAAGGTTTTGCTCTTTTCCCCACAGAAAGGGCATTTAAATCCCTGGCAGCCTTTTCATCACAGCTTCACGGTGATGTTTGCAGGAGCAACTTCATGCCAACGTGTAGCCAGATGCAAACCACCCCTAAGAAATCGGAACAGGGTAGATTTACTGTGGCAGCTCTCAGCTGTACAGTTTTCCCTTTGCAGGGCACTGCAGTCCCCTAACTCTGGCAGGAGGGCTCTGTGCTCTTTCCCTGCCTGGTCATCAACATCCAGCCCGGCCCCCAGCACCAGTGTCAGCTGTTGCACTGCTGAATGCAACAGCCCAGAGCAGCAGACCCAGGACAGCATCTTCACATCACCAGCAGCTCAAAGCAACTACACACCTGAAAAAGCAGCAGCACACGAGATCCAGGCTGCTGTGTGAGACCTTCAAACTGAGAGCCTGGGACAGCAGGGAAGCTGTAGTGGCTCTCTGCAGTGACTGACTGCTTGGGCAGGGTTCTTTGGAATGATGAGACAGGGCACAGAGGGTGTAACTTCACCGAGCTACGGGTACAGGTTTTTAATGGAGCTAATTCCAGGGGCCTCTGGAACAACTCCTGAAAGTTGAGGTAAGTTTTGATTCCTTAAAATCTTTAAATCAAGACTGAATGTTTCTCCAGGAAACCCAAAGCCATCACTGAAATCCTGAAGCAGAATCAGCAGGTAAAATGGGTTAGTTAGACGAGAAGGTTCTCTCTGCCTGCAGACCCCTGAAATCCCTGCCCTCAGCAGCATCACCAGCTTCATGCTCCAGCAGCTCTCTAATGCACTGGGCTCACTTGTACAGATAAATCACCTCTTCAGCGAACGTGAGGGAATCTCCCACAAGCACCAGGTTTAGACCACGCAGCAGTCTGCCCCAAATGGCCTTAGCTACCTACGACCATGCCTAAAACCAAGACAAAAGTACCCTGGGTCGCCCCTAACAGCTGCCCAACTTCAAAGTCATGGCTGCTACAGTCTGGGAGTTACGGTACGGCCTGGGCTGAAGTGCTCTTGTGTGGACTGGCCTCTACAATCAGGAGACACAGCCCAGAGCAGAGCATCCCAAACAAGCCCAAAGCTCTGCACTGTTACCAAAGAGGTCTCTTGCTAATGAAACAACAAACCTCCCCTTGCCTCAAGAGAATCAAAGTGGCCAACAAGTGACCGTGGCTCAAAGGGCCACGAAGCGGCGGGGTTTGTTTAAATCTACAAGTGTTTCCTCTGCCTGCAGCGCAGCAGATAACTGACTTTCTACTCTTCCTCAGAAAGCACCTTCCCACACGAGTCCCTCTGTGGAACCTGTCACCAACACTTCCCGGAGCACAGCGACTAAAGAAGCTGCAGAGGAGGAAGGGTGTTACCAGACCCAGAGCACCCCGCAAGCCGCTTAGCGATATCCGGCCGCATTGTCGGGCACACGGGCATAATGCTGTTACAGCCATTCTCAGCCTTTTCAAGAAGGGAGCTATAGTCCAGGGTTATCCAGGAGTGACACAGCTTCAGGGGAATCTGCACTTTACATATTTAACAGGCGCGCGCTGAGCTCTTTAACATATCATTGCTGCACTTTTTGACATCAAAAGGATTGCATTTCCATACTCGGGTGAATTAATAGGATTTGCGTGTCACCCTCATTCTGTACTTTCTTTGCTGAGTTACACTGCAGGAATTTGAAAAGCAGGGGAACTATAGAGAGGAGAGTGTGTCTGTAATCACTGTCTTTAGAAGGGTCTTGAAGCAGACTTTAAAGCACCAATGTTCTTGCAGTGTTGCCACCTTCACCGGCTGATGTTTGGGTGCAGCTTCACACCAGCGGGTTCCTGGAAGCTCCTCTGCACACAAAGGCAAGGCTAGAAACATCCCACCACCAACCGGTCACCCAGTCCCACTGACTCCATGTGGCTACTAAGCTTTTAAAACTGGTCCTGTGTAGCCTAGGAATCATAGAATCACAGAGTCATTCAGGTTGGAGAAGACTCCTGGGAGTCCAACCATCAACCCTACTCTGCAAGTTCACCCCTAAACCAGATCCCCCAACATCACATCTAGGTGACTTTGAAACACCTCCAGGGATGGGGACTCACCCACCACCCTGGGCAGCCCAGTCCAGGGCCTGGCCACTCTTTTTCTCTCGACATCTGTGTGACAGCGCTACTCAAAACACGGCGGAAATACCCCATAAGCTGAGACAGGCAGGGAATTCAGAGCTCGTTCCAGTACCTGAGCCCTTATGGTCATGTTCATGTCATTGTGTTCTGCTTATTGTGACTGCAAGAGTCACACTGAAGCAAACACCAGTTTGCCTTCCAAACAGGCAAGACTTCACTGACCACATTCTGCTGCTCAGACGCTCTTGGCACCCTCCTTTCAAGCTCAAAGGGAACAGCTCTCCTGCCCAAGCAAACAGCAAACAGCAGAAGGTGATACTAGGCTGTCAGAGCCTCTCTTCCTTCTCCAGCTCAGGGATCCTTCCCTTGATGCTGCAATTGCTAAGCAAGATCCTACTTCTCTCCTTCTCCACTGCATTTACAGAATGACTGAACCTAAGGTGCCCCTCTACTTTAAAGAAGGGCTGAGTGCTGATCATTCCTGGGCAGGCTTGGAATCTTACGCTTGAGTGAAATTTTATCCTTTAAGCCAGGTCATGCTATTTCTTGAGTTACTTTTACACTTGACACCAGCAGTCATTAATTACCATCGGGCTGATTGACATATCAGTGAGCAGCAGCAATATAATACGTTCCCCAGCACCGAAAAGCATCACTGGACTTGACACCCTTCCTTTGGACTGCTTATCCCTCAGGAGATTTGTTTTGTGTTTATTCAGTGTCTGAAAAACTGCCACCCAAGCACTATCCCCTTGGACACGAGCTGAGGGCTAGGCATGTGGAACGTGGGGAGTCGGGCGAGGAGAAGAAAGGGCCTTTCAGAACAAAGAGGAGGCAGCTCTGGAAATGCCAGTTTGCTGCCAAAACCCCGCCTCAGCGCCGGTGTGACCCACGTGTGTGTCACCACTGACAGCAATTTGAAATGAGGGCTCTCTCCTCATCCCTTCCATTCTTGCTGTTTTGGTGCAACGGATCTGACCTGTGTGACGCCAGTTGGCCATTCCCGGGCCAACACTAGCCACAGCATTAGTACAGGGCAGCAAAAGACTCGGTGTTACTGGTTGTGCCGTGGCAGACAGACAACATGTAGCTCCCCACTCCTTGCGATTCCTCTTTGCCTTGTTTTCTGCTCTCAGGGAAGTGTCTGGGGACAGCCAGGCAGAAGGTCCCTGTGATGCCACCAAACATGGCTCTCTGGCACTACCAGTGAGAACGCTGACGAACGACAGCAGCACAGCAGGAGACTGAGAGGAGTGGAGACCAAGAACCCGTATCTTCCCATTAAAAATAAGAGAGCAAGCACAAGTAACTCTGCGTGAGGAATGACTGATTTCTGTTGTGTCCCCTTGGGTCAGGAAGCGTTTGAGTGCATCATTTTTAAAGATGACTAAAAGTAGCCAGAATCACCACACTACTGATGCCTCCTGTTGTCTCGCAGTGTTGGTGTCATCCCTCAGCCATGTTTTCTCAATACAGATATTTCACCCACCCTGGACTGGAGAGTTGGCCCAGCATTTGGCATTAATCACCGTGGCTCCACTGACAGGCTTCTACAGACCAGCTATGGAAACCACAGTCCTGCAGCCACAGAAAGGGATCCACTTTCTTTCTCCACAACATTCTCTTTATTCTTTCCATATCTGAAGGATTCTTATTTTTTACAGATCACTCCCACATCAGTCTCCTCATGGCACAAGGGTCTGAGAATCCATTGTTTCTGGGGAATAACCATTTAGAGCACGTCTGAGCCCACTGACCACACACAGCTTCAGAAGATGCTCAACGCAGCCATCGGCTCAGCGTTTATTTGTCTGTGTTTCTCACTCCTGGGCGAGCAGAAGCAGCAGCATGCCAGAGCACAACACCACCAGACAAGCCTCCTGCTCCTCACGGCAAACTTCATATCCAGTCTCGTTCAGAGGAACAAAGCCCAGTGGTACAGGTGACCCCTGGTCAGCACTCGGTTTGCTGTGAAATAGGAAATTGCCTGGAATGAGCAAAGCCCTTACAAGTCAGAGCATGTGAGCGCGGCACAAGTGAGCACTTTCTACATCAAGGTCTACCAGGGGACTTGGAGGAAGCTTGTTCAATACAAGAAAGCTCTGGCTGGTTTTGATTAGCCATTTTGTGCTTCCAGGTTTTGAAATCTTGGGGTTATTTTGCTTCCTAGCCCATCCTTGTAACTCTGAACACATTTCTGTACTGCTCAAGACTAGAGCAGGGGCGGGCAGGCATCCATGTGCTCAGGGACTGGGCTCAATTCATTACTTTGTCAAAGATCTGACATGACTAAAATCCAAGTCGTGTCAACAGATTGCAGATGTTTTCCCCTCCACTGACACACCACATCCTGGAGGGAAATCGCAGGGGTGCAATGCCTGTCTGAAGATGTTAGCATGACTGCACAACATCTCCTCGGAGGAGCTGGGCCTCAGTAGCCAGCTCAAAACATTCCTGAGACTTTTGGACACGGCAGAAATAAAAGCCTGCGCCGCAGCACAGAGCACACAGCATCACTCTGGGTAATTCAAAGAGCTCTGCAATCACTCCAGAGGCTGCAGCCTTATAACTCTGCGCTGTTTCTTTCTGCAGCAGCTTCACAGACAGGCTCTGGGGGCATTTTTAACTTGGAGAAAGGAGAGGGGAGCATGGCCAAAGGGCAGGTTGGGCTTCCCCTGGGCAGACTGCCTGTGGTGGTGCCTCTGTCTCCTCTGAAAATAAGGGCAAACCAGGCAAACGGGCTCCTGAGTTATCTACCTCAGCAAAGTGTGACAGGACAGGTGGGAGGAAGACAGGGCATGTGGCTAGAACTCAGATCCCCCGAGACCCAGCCCAGCAGAAAAAAAGCCCAAGGACATTATCCTTCTCTTAAATGGCTGCTTCAGAGTTTAGCTACACACCGAGACCTTTGTACCACTGTGTGATATTTATTCTCCTGATAAACCACCCTGACTCCTTCAAAGCCAGTGAATTAACATCTAAGTCAAACCTTTTAATGTTCCTTGGACATGTAGTGCTTGTCGCTTGCTGCCAGTGAATTCTAAAAAGGGCCTGGGGTAAATAAATAATGCAGCGTGCACATTGCTTCTGTGAAATTTGTTCCTAAAGAATAACTTACTCAGCTCTGTAGTGATGGGGATCCTTTTATAACATGGCTGTGATTGATTCCCCAGTGCTCGCGCTCTGAAAACAGCATCTGTAGAAACAGTCAATAACAACACGAGGAGAGAGGGAAGTCAGCAGAAGCAGAGAGGAGAAATAAAATGTAAAAGAAATAAGTGAAGGAGGAAAACAAGAAGCCAAGGCACCACGGTTCAGCCTGAGAGGCAGGAAATCTTACCTTTGCCTAAAAGTGTCATTGTCATGCAAAAATCCCACAGCGTTTCCTATATTTAGAAAGTTTCTTGCCTTGGTTTGCTTTTCCAAGGCTCACTTTGTTCACTCTCAGCTTCAAAGGATTAAAAAAGAAAAGCTCTCCTGGGAGCTGCTTATTGACATCACAACGAAAATAGAATTGCCCTCTGTGGAGGAGCTGTGTTTGGTGCAAAGCCCCCATTAAGCCAGTTTGCACTGGAGGGGCTTTTGAGGGAGGGGGTTGTGTGTTTTCCTTCCTCTTCAAGAGGTTGGACACTAATAGATGGGACATGGGCTGCAGGAACGAAGGCAACGCCACCATTTTTTGAGAACCTGGAAACGAAAAAGGCTTCAAAGTGAATTCCAGAAGTTCCTAGAAGCACGAGTCCTCATCCTCCCCCTCTCTCACCAGCTCGCTGATCTCCTGGAACCAGTCTCATTTGAAGTCTGCTGGCTGCTTTTTTAGCACAGCCAATCTTGCCTCCCTTCCCACTGTGATGAAGTTTTTCCTTTGCCATCTATCACAGCACCTGGGTAACTGAGCATTAACACTCCTGCTTATTGCACAAGTCTGTATCCAAACCCAGCACTAAAGATTTTGCTGTTAAGAGGAACTTCTTCCAGCTCAGACACTGCATAATGGATCCTCTCTGTTGGCAGAAGCACGTGAATACCTGAGATCAGGGACCCTAGCAGGCTGCTGCAGTAATGAAGCATCTCTGAAGACACTGCCAAGAACCTCATCAGAGATGTCAGGCACCACAAAAGACCAGAAAAAGCCCTCCCCAGGTACAGTAGTGCAGCTTTAGTAGCAGCAGTGAACCCCTGACATGAATCACTGCCGGCATCGTTCCCTCCCAGGTGTCTGATCGCTGCCTGGATACCCTTTCCCTCTGTCAATATTTTCGCTGTGGAACAGTACACAGCACTCTACCTGAAGCCTTCCACGCTGGCAGGGTGCTATTACAAAAGATTACTTAATTGTAGATTACTACTGTACATTTGAATTTCAGTATCTTATTAAGCTGTCAGCTTTAATTACCATCACATGTTTAGATTGTGCCACAGATTATTCCGTTCGGTACCTGGGTTTGCCAACCTGTTTGCTTTGTGACATGACAGGGTGATAATTACAGCATTACTGGAAAACCTAAACTTTTCCATGGGAAAGACTAGAAGTCCTTGGCATCAGCGCTGACCCCAGTAAATCCTCGCTCTTGCAAGCGTAAGTGATGTTTGCTGCTGCGTGGGCCTGGTTCTCCACAACCTGTCTACTTGTCTGCCCCACAACAGTGCACAGAACGGAGCTGGCTGTGCTGGGTGTGAAATGCTCCCAGAAAAATCTAAGCCACAGGAAACACGGTGTTTTGGGGCTTTTACAGTCTCCACCCTGAGACATTGCCTGCTGCAGCACCCAGCGAAGCTCCTCGATCGCTGAGAGAGCTCAGGGCCTCCCACCCAAGTAAGGATTTTCCACAATGGTTCAGATGCAAATGTTTCTGCTGTAAGTCATCACATGCCCCTTCCCAAGGGACGTGAGGAAAAAAAGCACTTGTGGATGAAAAAGCAGACATGGGGTATGCAGGTGGTGATGGGGCTGAAGGATGTGCCTGGTAAAGTGCCCAACCAGCCATGGCTCCGCTTACCCAACTGATCACATCTGTCAGCACCAGGTCCCTGAGGTCTTCTGCTGCAAGGAGCCAGAGCTACGTCCCCCCTCAAAGAGAAACAAGGCTGAACTCTGCAAGGCAGCCGGGGAAGGTCTCGACAAACAGATGCTCACTCACATCTCTATTTTCCACACGCACACTCCAGTTCAGAGTCCTGCACTCCACACACTGCAGCTCTGAGGGATAAAACACACCGGAGGCGAGTCTGACAGTGATTGATAAGATGAAGCATCCTTTTTTGCTCTGCATCTCCCTCCTTTCCATGCATAAGTATCTCTGTCTGTCCCTACAGGTGGAGACACACAAATCACTTACACGAAAGGACGTGCCACTCGCTTCCTCTCGCCGCACAATCAGCGCAGCCCCACAGCCACTGTGTTTGTGCAGCAATAAATACATTAGATAAGAGTAATCTGCTCCAGTCGCAATTACCTCTCACTCAAACATACCTTCTAAACAATTCCTCTTCTGGCCTGGCTGTGCACACGACACATTGATATAGTCTGCTTATTATTAAAAAATCCCTGTCGCTGCCTCACTCTAATTTTTTCTCTGGCACAGCCGTGGGTTTAAAAGCCTGGAATGATAATAAAGTATGGGGAAAACACTTAGGAGAGCCATCCATTTCTCAGCCCGTCTTCAGTTAATTAATACTCCTCGTTCTCAGGAGGAGAACAAATCTTAGCTCCTTTGCCAAATTAAGGGAGGAAGAGACGCAATAAATATTCGACTGCGCTGAAGTTCTTTTTGCTTCCCTTGCAGTTCTGAGCTACAAGCTCAGTTTGTCTGGGAACAGAGCACCCGGCCCAGCAGGTCTCAGGGGAAGGTACTGGTTTGCTCCTTTTGAGGGATGGAAGGAAACATCCTCTTGGTTTCAAAGTCAGCTGGCACAGCTGCTTCTTGGAAACACATCCCAAGTTTGAGAAATGTTGGAAATGGAAAATACATCTCAAGCCTAGACCCATGAATCTTCTCTGACCAACCAGGATGAGCTTCTCAGTTCTTCTGCAGGAAACCAGCGGTATCGAGACTCCCCCGAAAGAAACAAAATAATTCAGAAGGGGAAGTTTTTCAACATCATCTTGGATCCAAGCTCAAGCCTAGAGCTGGAGATAATCTTGGTGCTTTCTGAACTTGAGCTGTGCTATCATCAAGAAGGTTTAAGATATGGGCTTGAGGGCTCGAGAAAGGAAGGAAGAGGGAGAGAATAAGCAAAACAATCCTTACTAGGCATAACTACAGCACTGGGAAGTTCTAATTCCATGCTCTGTGCTGCTATCCCAAGGACACAAGACCAGTGTCTTACAACTTGTAAATGTTGTGCAGCACCTACGGGTGGAATGAGACTTAGGTACAAAGAGAAGAATCTCCCCTTAAATGGGGGGTTCTGAACGTATCCTACAAGAGCAGAAGATTCATGTGTTGGCATAAAACATCAGAAATGGAGACCAAGGCACCAGCTGAATGCCAGGAATGTCTTTGGCCTGGTGGGTTTTCTTTCCTGGCTAATTGATTATGTCTCTCAAATTAGCTAATTAGTCTGGGGAAGTGAAGCAGGGAGTGGGTGTTGCTTAGCGTGGTGCCTCACGGTTGGGAGGCACTGGTCAAGCTGGCCAGTGAGGCCTGTCGTATCCTGCCATGTGCCCTCCCTGTAGGTGTTCTTCCCCAAAGAGAAACAACGGACTTTGTCAGGGAGAAGTTTCCTGATGAGAGATTAGAATCATAACCAAATTAAATGATTGTCTCTAACTAATTAGATTAGTTCAAATTGAATAATGGAACCTTTAGCTGTATTTAATGTAACATGCCTGAAGTCCAACGATTAGTCTGCTGAATGAAGCTAAACAATTAAAAACACAATCTATTTTATAGCTCATTTTATAGGAACAATTGGAAAAACTATTACTGCTGAGATGTGCAGAGGAAACTTGCAATTACAGGACCAAGAGGAGCCGTCAGCACAGTGAACGAGCAGCAGGGACAGGTGAGCCACTCTGAAGACCCTACAGAAGGACTCAGGCCTTCCTTCCAAGCTGGGCCCAGGAACTGGTGTTTAGTCCTTCCCTGATGAGGCCAAGGAAACAACCAACTAGGTGACTTCTCAAACATCTGTGTCGTGTCAGGCCGACAGTTAGCATTCCCCAAACCAAGCCATTTATTACGTACAAGCCAGAGGACCTCTAAGCACCTTACCCACTTTGAAAGTGTAGATCAATGATTCTATGATCCTATGATTTAAAACACCCAGGGCGCAGTCTGGGACTTTGTCAAGCTCCCAGCTCACTCCCAAAACCACATCTTGGTTGCCCAGGCCTTGGAGGACTTGCCTGCCCCAGGATTGTGACTGCAAAGGCAGCACCGCGTGAGCAACAACAGCAGAGCCTATTGTGCACTCACGTCCTTTGTGGTCACTCTTAATCCTCATCAAGACCCCCTTGCACGGCCCAGTTTAGCTGCACAAAAGCACTCGGTACGACACAGAAGTGGCACACGGGGAGTTAGGACACACTAGCAGTCGTAAGCTTTTTCCTCATGTAAACCTGCCTGTAAGACCTTTTGAAAACATCACCCTTCGATTCAGAGAGCTGAGCTTCCAGTCCTGTTGGGATATTTGCCCATTTGTAATGACTAATCCTATTTTGGAGGTTGCTGGGCAATGGGGTCCTTTTATTTGCTTGGAAGGAAGCTGCAGCATTTCAAGCAGCATGAATTCCAGCCTGCTACAAGTCTCCCAGCTGGCAGAACAGCTTGAACATTCTGTATTTTTGATGAAATCTTTGATCACCTCATTGCAAGATTTGGTTGCCTACTCTCAGCTCTCTGGCAGCTCTGAGCACAACCTGCCATTTCTAGATGGGATTTGTTCTTTTACGGATTAGACACATTAAATAAATAAACCAAAGTGTCTTAGAGATACCCAGATCGATAATGCCACCGACAAGGGGTCTGCAGACACAACATCACTATTTCAAAATAACATAGATGTCAGCCAGACCTTCCTTTGTCCATCTGCAGAGATCGTCTCCTGCGACAAGGTGCCTACCCTGCTTTAGATAAACATGGAAGGCACTACTGATCCCTCGTTACCTTGGAGATCCTTCTCTGTTCCCAGGTTACCACCTAAATCATGGGAACATGGCCATGGAATGAGCCTCCAGCTCTGATTGATCGCTGCAACAGTCTCTAGGCAGTCCTGGTCAAGAGACTACCTGCAGCTCCCTCTTGAAAATGCGGTGATGGCAAACCCTCAGCCTCTGCCTCCAACGCAGGGTCAAGAGGAGACAAGAGCCTGGGGAGAAGAAAGGAAGGGCAAACACAAAGCAGGTGTCAGACAGCTCGTGGTAGCTGCCTCCTCTTACAGAATGCCAGTACCAAACCATCAGGCTTCCAGGCTTTCTCCAGACCCTGCAGCTGAAGTCCACTGGTGCCCAGAAGACCACAAAGTGCAGCCGAAGCCACCACAGTACCTTTCCCTGCTGCTCTTTCCTGTCTCTCTGCAGCGTCATCTGCAGCAAGGACGTTCCACCAGCAGCAAGCTGGTTGCATTGAACGTTTTACCAGCTTTGTGCTGCCCACCCTTCAGCTAAAGGGAAGTTTGCATCTCTGACAGGGGGCAGGGAGAGGCTTCAAACTGACTCTCCTGAATTTAGCAGACTAGTACAAAACCAAAGGAAGATGGGGGGCACTTTGAATCTCTCCAGTGGCTCCGCAGCTCTGTGCTAACTGCAACCAACTGCATCCATTAGCCACCCGCCGCCTCCTCAGATAACAAATCCTCAGGCCAGTGATTCAATGGTATTTTGGCAAGTTAGAGACGATCTTCTCCCGAGCTCCCTTGACTCAGATTCACCAATCAATCAACGTATATATCTCTATCACAATAAAGCCATCATCTATATACACAACCTGTCAGAAATGACAACTCCTCATTCTAATATTATGGGAAATATATTTGCCTTGGAGGAACCACCTGTTGGAGCCCTGAAGTGGGAGATAGAGGGAAAAGACAGCAGGAAACCCACTGCATAATGGCATCCACCTCGTCAAAGCCAAGCACATTAGGATTTAAGAAGCCTTTCTTCAGTTAAGGGTTCCTTCTGACATATAATTGACAAATTACACAAATCTTATGGAAATCTGATTTTTCCGAGAGACTTGTAAATCATCCTGCTCTGGGCTCTGAGGAGCCTGAGGACGAGGGCACTGGAACGGATGTGCCGTGGCAGAAAGAGTCTCCAGCTGAGCTCCAGTCACTCCAGGCACCAGCAGGTTATCCAGGTCACAGCTGTGGGTGCAGTTATCCGTGTTGGCTCCACACAAGCCCGGAGAGAAAACCTCTGCATTGCCACGATGCTGCGCGTTGCCATGTCTGGTCACTTTTCTCTATCGTGTTCCCACTGGAGCTCCTTTCCAATGACACTGCACGAGGCTACAAACCAGTGGAGCTGGCTGGCACCAGCACTCGCTGCTCTGCATCTTGGGCAGTTCTGAACAGCTGGAACTGGGGGCTGACTGTTGGAAAATACTGTTCCACAGTGTAAGGGGCATCAGCAGGGCTGTGAGGCAACCCACAGACTGAGTCTGTTACAACTTAAACTTGGACAAAAGAAGGGTTTTATAGTGCAAGTAGCCCCAGTTCACACAGAATCACAGCTGGAACATAGGAGGTTCCACATAAATATGAGAAGGAACTTCTTCCCAGTGAAGGTGACAGAGCCCTGGAACAGGCTGCCCAGGGGGGTTGTGGAGTCTCCTTCACTGGAGATGTTTAAGACCCACCTGGATGTGTTCCTGTGTGACTTGGTCTAAGTGATCCTGCTGTGGCAGGGGGATTGGACTAGATGATCTTTCGAGGTCCCTTCCAATCCCTGATGATTCTATGATAATTATTGAGGCTGGAAAAGATCTCTAAGATCATCCATCCCAGCCTATGACCTAATATCAGCACAACCTAGACCACGGCACTAAGGGCCACAGCCAGTCTTTTCTTAAACATCTCCAGGGATGGGGAGTCCACCACATTCCTGGGCAGTTCACTCCAGTGTCTTGATCACCCAGCTCGATCCGGTGTAGCAGAGTCAAACTGAAGTTCTACACAGTAAAACACTTCTTTCTTGCCTGTTTCCACAGCCATGACCTAATATCAACCAGTCACTCATGTTCCCGTGAATCAAAGTAGATAACGTAGCTCTCAGCTGCACTAAAAGATGGTCAGACATGTCCAAGATGCTTCCAACTTCATTTGAGGACTAACATAAGTGATTAACAGTTGTTAACTATAGCATTAGAAGGCAAGGAGTAGAAGTCCTTTTATCAAATTGCTAGCTGCCAACAGCTTCCCGTTGACAAGCTATCTTTAAATTCTTCAGAATGCCTCTGCAAAGCCCTACAGCTTTGTTGAATCCCTTCCCTGCAGTCTCCCACCATCAGCTCTTCCACTCCTTGTCATGGGAAAACGGGGCTGCAATGAGTCTCAAAGTCAGATGTAACACTGAGCCCTCTGCTCACCTGGTTTTGCCTTCTGTGCTCCAAGTACAGAACAGCAGCAAATCCTCAGGAATTTGGGTTTATTTCTGTGTCCTAATTTCCTCCCAGACAGACGTAAAGGGGCAGGAGCCTCCTCAAAGCCCCTCAGGACAAACGGAGCCTGGAAGAGCTGCACCATCAGTGTCTAGAAACCTACACATGAGAAATCTGTGTGCAAAATCCCCAGGGACACGAGCCTGGCGGGCACCCGCAGGACGTAGGCAGGTTGCTCCAGCAGCTAGATGCAGAAATCCCCAGCCCAGCAGCAAACAAGCCCCGACGTCCTTCCCCTGCCTCTCCAGCACAGCCCCAGGGATGATTCAACACTTGGCCTGGGGGCTGCTCAGTTCCCATCCTGTTTGGAGCAATTCAGAAAACAGTAAGAGGATCCCCCAGATCCCCACAAATGCCAACCTTTTCCGTTGGGGAGGAGGGGAGTTCCGCACACACTACGGATACTGCCCGTGAAGCTGCCACAAAGCCCCTTTCCTCCCTCCCAGGCCAGTGCTGGGAGAACGTGCTTGTCTGGGCTTGGCTTATTCATCACTGTGGATGATATCTCTCCCATCACACTGCATCAAAGTGCTTTCCCTACCCTACAAGGAACTATGAGGCTTAATTAATCGACACCAAGGTATTATGTGCCATTGCAAAATATTGTAATTTAGAGTATTCCATCCAATAATTAACAAGTCCATCAGGCAATGAGCAAACCCATCTTAAGAATGAGTAGTGGAGTTTTTCTTAATTACATCCAGCGAACCAAATCTGCCCCTGAGCAATGCAGATGTAATCCCAGCGAAGCCGGGGTGCGATACACAACACACTACAACAAAAACAGTCTGGAGTTCTCATCCCTATTGCAGCAATGCTTACAGCCCCCCACCAAGTTTAGGGACTCCTGCTTTATTTAGGGTTGTAAACACAGAAATGAAGGTAAGCTACGTTGAACTGAGCGAACAGCGTGGAAGGAGCCCTGTGGCACTGGGAATTACCCAGCACAGAGGCTGAACCTTGTGCAACAGGCACTGCCTGACGCCATAGTCTCAGAGCAGAGACTCTCTAACACCAGCACTGCAGGTGAAGATGCCTTAAGAACTCCTGATACCTTTGTGACAAAGTCTGAAGAGCTGGTAGCACTGGGGAAATCCAGAATGCTGGAGGATAACTGGTTTGAGCTACCTGAGCACTGGGCTGGGTGCATCAGGCTCTGCTTCCCTACAGGAACCACCGAGTGACAGAAAACTCATCTCCTGCTTTTGCTCCATGTTTCCATCCAAACGACCTCCCTCAGCAACCACTTCCCTGCACAAGGACACACTGTTGAGCCATAGATGCAAAGCAGGTGCAGTAACTGCAACACTCTCATTAATAGGGCACAGTTATGGGGGGAGGCTGGAAACTGCTTGGCCAGGCAGACCTTCCGTGTCAGAGCTACAAGCCATCGTTTCTGAGAAACCAACAGCTCTCCATTCATCATCTTCAGCTTTGCTGAAGTCTTCCCAGAGACTTCAGCACAGACTCTGGTCACAGAGGGCCAGATAAAACGCCTCTCTGGACATATTTTGCTTCTTCCACTGCTCCTTGGGCTGGGCACAGGTTGCCTCTCTGGAGCTGAAGTCTGCTCCTGCTACCCATCCGCTGCAGAGGCTCTGGGATTCCAGAATCGCTGCTCAGAGTAAGACAGCAGACAGTGTGAGTTAGGGTGGCTCCTAATTATTAGATTAAAACCTTGAAACAGTTGTCATGTGTGAAGGGACAAGGCAGAATTTGGCAAACAGGAAGGAAAAAAACAAGTCCTCTCATACTGACAAACAGTCTCTGAAGACAACCCTGTCATTTTTCTGAGAGCATCTCAACAGTTCCCCCTCTGTTTTTTTGGTCACTGCTGATCAAAATTTGCACGGCTAGTTAGTGGGTTAATTTAATTATGAGCAGCATTTATGAACAGCCTGATGGGGAATCTGCAGAGGGCAAGAGAATCTGTTCTTGAATTATGAAATCGCACACTCTCACACATCTGGAAGCCGTCACGGGACAGATCGCTGTCTTGTAAATGCGTGTTGAGTGCTACAATATTTTACTAAGCACTCCCAATCTGTCAAGGTTTACAGGAGAGTAGAGATGGGGAACATTTGGGATCATTTGTGGCTTGGAGCCATTAGCTACTTCCACCCACTTATTGTGACGTTATTAATAGCAAAATAATCTAAAGAGCAGAACTTGGCTCACTCAACAGCTCAGATAACTGAAGTGCTTTTTGCTGAGGGTCAGAACCAGGGAGCCAGGGCCTAGCTGGGCAGCAGACGAGCCTTGGTTTTAGCTGAACTGCTGGTAGCTTTGCAGAGACTCTGTTCCCCAGAGGACAGACCTGCAGATCCAGCCTGGCCCTGTTGTTTCAGGACTGTGTAAGAGATGGCACATAGGGACAGCCAACCTACAGCCAGAGGAGAACTGATGGCTTTGACCATCCCTTAACAATTGCCCTTCTCAGCCATGGTTAACTGCAAGAAGGTCACGTAGGCATCACGCACAAGACTCTCAACTGAAACCTCATTAAACCATGGACTGCAGCAAAAGCTGCCAGAACAGAAAGAAAACAGCAGCTGAACCTCTTCATCTCTACTGAACCTCAAGGGAAGTGGCTAAACCAGTGCCACATAACACCCAGGGACCCTGGTGATTACCGTGCCAGGAACAACAGCTTAAACTCTCCTGGACTCAGCCACCAGAACGGCCCATTAGCTGCCAGTGCTCAGCTGAAGCAGAAGTCCAGGTCTAGCCTGGCACAGGAGTGGATTTCCTCCCACAAAAAGCAATCTCCAGCTGAGGGAAGCCCAACCCGGCCCATGAAATTCCTTCACGTTCTGGAGCCACAGCCCCATGGAAAGATTTGGAAGAGTTTGGAAGTCCATGGTGCTTTTGACTTCTTGTTAAGCCACTGCAGATCTGCTTAATTTAAATCCCCAACCAATCATTAAGTATGGGTTTTTTAATGGGTCATTCTGATGTGATTTATGACATCGGTGTAATTGTCAGAATTACTGTGAGTAATTAAAATATAAAGTGCATGCTGCCAGAGGCTTCAGTCACTCTCAGCACCCTCATTAAAAGCCAGGAGCTGACCAAATTATAAATAGACTGGTTTGCACAAGTTCACAGGGAAAGCTAATTATGAAACTTATCCCTATGCACTCCGAACTCACACCATCAGTCATGCAAATTCTTTAAGTGATTATACCATTGTATAAGGTGGAATGGGATTAGTAGGTACAGGTGGGTGCAACTCCAGTAACCACGAGCAGTACAACTGTGCTTTGCAGGGCAAACGTGAATCCCTGAAACTCTTGTGCAACCTTGATGATAGATGTGAGACAAGGGCCTGGGGAAGAGAGAGGTGGTGGCTTTTCTCATGCAATACAGGGGAAAAAAAGGTTGAGGAACACAGGGAGAGGCTGCAAAGGATAAGGCTCTCTGATTTGTAATGGGAAGTGTCAGAGAAACAAGAGAGGCATGTGAACACAAGGGAAGAAAGCTTCAGAAAGAAGCTGGAATGAGCTTTGGATTAGCTGACTAAATTCATAAGGAATGGCGGCTGGCTAAAGTCACAGGGAGTCCAGGTGCCAAACACAAACTCAAGTTAAGGAAAAATTCCGTGTGCAAAGGCAAGGACTGAGCCTTTTTAGTGTTCTGGAGGTTTTTACTTTCCAGAAGGGAAGGAAATAACTGGAGACCCACACACAATACTCAACCAAAATGGAATCAAGAATTCAGTCACTGATGAGGGGTGAAGAGTCTTGTTACGGCTAACACCTCCAGCGAGTTAAAGCCCAAATGGAACACGCTCCTGCTCACGATGTGGCTTCCAAAAGGGAAAAAAAAAGAGGGGGAAAAGTAAAACCCTGCTTCCATTGCCAGTAACCAGAGCTGGCTTTCCTGCAGTCTGTACAAAACAAGTCTGGGCAGATTTTGCACCCCACGGAGGGTTTTCTGTCTCAGAAATCCACTAAAATAATCTGCTCCATCACAACGATTCATCAGTCTTACAGTTGTGCAAGTTTCGGTGAAGATAAGACCTCAGTGTTCCATGAACAAGATTCAGCCAGCCTGAACATCAGCTCATAAACTTCCAGTGTCCAAAATATCTCTTCATCTTCTTCCTTACCTGTCTCCAACCCCAGAAATGCCATTTTTGTAGTTGAGAAGCAGCTCTCCTCAGAATTCTACTCCTGTGAAAGATGCTACTCCTGACTTCTCCATGCCCTACAAACACTCTGAGGTCTGGCTGTCACTGGGACACCCCTTCCACACCACTCTCTCGCTCTCCAATATAGGTGAAGCTGAGGGAAGGCTCAGCCTTGTCTAACTCACGAGGTTTTTCCGCTGTGCCAACAGACCGCTAAATTTTCCACCCTGTAGCCCCCACCCTGTAGCATAAACACCAGGTAGTGATCAAAAGCACAATGTGCCTGCTGACAAAAGGGCTCCTGCTCACTGTAACAACACTTTCTCCACCTCGATCTATCTCCTTTTTCTTGAGAACACAGTTTTACACTTGTCCTTCATACAAATAACCCGAGGGTGGGAATTATTCAGAAGGCTCGTGTTTGACACCCCATCTGTTCACTTCTGACAGCGATATATAATGTAAGGCTATAAAAACTTGAAAAATAATGCAACATAAAAAGGGATTGACTCGGCTCCAAGAGGCCATAAACGGTAACAAATACCATTGTATGATTTATTTCATGCTGTAATCTTTACAGTAAGTCATCTTTCAGACATTTCCTTGTGACAGGTTTTAATAATATTAATGCCCAGAGCAATCCAAATCATCGCCAATAGACATATTTATCAAGCTGCCAATCCAAGTAAATGAAATTCTATAAGCAATAATGTAACGTGGTTAAAGGAAGCTAATAAAACAAGTCAGGAGAGAAATATTACTGCAAAGTATGCTCTCGCTAATCCAGCCCTGGATTTCATACAGCCAAAATGCAAATCTTTCCCTCCATGATTTATCGCTCCAAAAATACCAATGACCTTTTCAGGAGCTCTCGCACAGCCCTTCTCACACATCTACAGAGACTGGGATGCGTTCTGCCAGATCAACCGAGCTGGAGCACTGGGGATCAGGGCCTTGGTTTGCCCTGCCTTTGGGTTGGGAAGTGATGGGTGGCATCAAAGTGCAGGATCTGAAGTCTTTAAGATTTATTAGGGAGTGACAAGCCTTAACGCAGGCTTGGCAACTCAGCAGGTATTTACGAGCAATTATCCAGGCACTAGATAACCTACAGTTAACAGGGAGCTAAAACTTGGTTCTTTGACCTGGTGTTCCTTTCACTCTGACTCAGTTTCCACCAACCCATTGCTTGGCCGAAGGGGCTCCACAGAGGGTGAAGGGAAGGAGCTGCTGCAGGGTTGTGTGCAGGGAGCCTTGCTCACAGACCTTTTCTTATGCTTCGCTAGGAACTTAGCAGGAATGAAAAACACGAGTCAACCACTCGGCAAAACACTCCCCAGTAAATTTGTCAGGCCTTGGGCAAGAATGGGTGGAAAACCCATGACTGGTGAAGCAAACGCATCGATGCTGGGGCTCTGAAGGGCTTGCAGAATCCTAACTGGTCTTTATGTGTTCACTTCTGGATGAGCTTTATAGCTCTGCTGGCTTTTCATATTGGTTTGTTTCAATGGTGGTTTCTTTAATGACACTAATTAAGTTGTTGTTCTGGTTCTAAAGATCTCCTTGTTTTCAGCGGGGAAAACAAAACCAGAATGGAAGAAATGTGGAAGAGTTAATAAAAGTCCCCTCAATAAAACAGCCCAGGACACCAGCAATATTGGCAAGGCCAGACCCAGGATGTGCCTCATTCTCTCCTACTAGGCTTTATCGAACTTCCCTGAATTATGGTTTGATTATTTTTCATTGATCAGCCCACGAGCAAACCCCATCTCAGTCCCAGATGCAAATTTCTGTTTAACACCAGTGGAAGTTTTGCAGTTCTGTTACGAAGAGCCAACCCCGAGGAGCTGCCTTCAGCTTCGTGAGGTTCCTCCCGAGTTTCCACACCTCGTTTCGCCTTTTCTTCCCCCTTGGCCTTCCCTACTCTTTGTCTGCTCCTTCTGTTTGGACTGGAAGATCTAAAGCAGAAACTGCCTTTTACCAGGCACAGACACAGCATCCAGCCTAACAGGACCCCAGAAGAAGCCTCAAGGCACCACTAGAGTACAAATAATAAATACAGCGACTAATAATAACAGCACAGTAAAGCGTTCTCCCCGGGGAAGTGCTGGAAGACCGGTCCCTGGTGTCACTTAAAACTAAACACCAGAAAACACACGTGCACTGCTGGGCAGAAGACGCAGCCTTTATCATATGGAGATGAGGAAGAATCTTGATGGGGATGGGGACTGTTATTTATCTGCATATCTGGCTATTTCTTCAGGGGATTTCAAACATTTTTGCTCAGCAGCAGTAGAGATCTCGGGGAAAATAAATAAATAAGTAAGAAATACAGAATCCCCAAGGTGTAATCCCAGAGTATGGAAACTCACTTCACTTAAATACCTCCCTCTGGCATAATTGACTTTTCATGTGCATGTTAATAATGATATTTCAGCAGGTTGTGAGGGCTCGTTCTTCCCCTCCACCCCTTTTGGTAAATTATGTTATTGGGGACGAGGAGGGGGAGGGACACGTTATAAATCTAATTATGTTTTCGTTTATATTTAACCAGTCAGCACAACCTGGCAGCATGTATTTACTGTGCAGCCCCAATATTTACAGCTGACCTAATCAGTTGCAGGACAGCAGCACCGAGCGACGTTTTATGGTCCCAGTACCACGTAGGTGGTGGGGACAGCTGCGGAGATGCACGGCTCTCCAGAGCATAGCTTCCAGTCCTCGCCACACTGACATTTGCCTTTGCTGCTGAAGCATGAGATCAGGTATTGGAGGAAGGGAAGACATCATTTATTAAGGCTCTTTGGTTCTACAGCAGCTGCACGCTGCTCGCAAGCAGAAACAAGGCAAAAAGTACTGGCTTGTGCCACCTCTTCCTCTAGGAGGTTCCTGTTTACTCCCTGCAAATTCCAGTAGGACACTGTTTGCCAGTATCTGCTGTCACCTGTCCTAGTGGAGGCTTTGGAAGAGCAGATCAGCTTGCTGCTACTGAGAGCTCAGTGCCAGACCATGAAACGCTTCCTTGCACTGACTGTAGCAGCTCAGGTTAAGAGTCCCAGTACAAGGCCAACTGGGCTGGCAATGCAGGTACCCTGCAGACACGCAGGCAAGCGTGATGTCTTCTACACAGTTCAATTCATTAAGATAGAGAGAAGCCACAAACCACCACTTCAGCCACAACCACACCAACACAAGAATCAGTGAAGCTGCTCCCACTTTGCACGCAAGTTCTCAGAGCCCAGGGAACAGCTGCTCAGGGTACACATGGCTCCCTACATCCAACCACCAGCAAACCACCGAGATGGAAGATCTCCAAGGGACCTTCACTTTGTAAACTCTCCATGTGAAACATGCAAAGCTCTAGAATTCCTGTTTCTCTGGAACAAAGGCAATGAAACAGAAGTTGGTTTCCCTCTGCAGAGCCTTCAGCTGCATTTAGATCGTGTCTGCACATGGCTACTGTGGCATTTGAGGATTCTGTGGGGGCTTCAGAAATGCCAGACAAAGGAGCTCTGAGTAATCGGTTATTCACACCAACTGCTCAGAAGCACAGCACATCGTTAGAAAATAGTAATTCCATCCAGGATGCATCAACCAGTCCTCAATCTGGTTAGCATGCCATCTCATTCCACAGCGAGCTCCTCTGCTCTGCACAGGCTCTTGGGTTGCAATCCACAAGCTCAAACTCACTCAGCTGCTGAGGTTTTCCCCCAAAGTGAAGACAACCTTTGTGGCAGGTAGAGGCTCAGATGAAAGAAACATCTTCACCACAGCCACCACATGCTCGTGTCACTGCAGGACCTCTTTCTCTCACTGTGCTTGGAAAAGAACAAGATGTGTTCTCAACTAAAGAGAATCACAGCCCACATTGGAAAAGGAGGGGGTCTCCAGGGCTAGTCCTGAGGGGATGGGGATGTGCAAGGTGTACAGCAGGGTTGGGCCTGCCCTTAAAGCATGGAGAAGGAAGAGGATCCTGGTCCTGCGTGGAGAAGATGTGCTCTAAATGCTCTACAGAACTTGGTCTTCCATGCAAGAACAAAGCCAGAGGGTAGGAAGAGCCTGTATCTGTACTTGTACCATCCTCATACCTGTCAAAAGTGGCCTGAAGTCAAATTGGATCTGAGGAAGCAGATAAGAATGAGCTCAAGTTTCTCAAACCCTCCAGTAGCTATTTAACAGCTGGAACACCTTTTTTTGACACTTGATCTAGTCCTTTCTGGGCTATAATTGGAGGTTGTGGGCCATTAAGCCCAGTGTTCTAACACCAGGCAGTGATTTGAGGATGTACAGCAGCACCCTCTGAGATGTTTTCAGAGCACCAGAGCCTGCCCACATCCCCAGCTTCTCACAGTGTTGTAACTGGTTCAGGACACACAACGTTCTTCCTCAGCTCCTGGCCTTTGTTGCTAACCCACATTCCTCCCCTTGTCAGCGTTTGACAGGAGGTGCAGCAGAGCTCTTGGTGCTACATGTGTCCAAACACGTCCCACAGGTACAGACAGCAAAGGAATAGCTGGACTGGAAGAACATTTAAACATCACTATCTTTTAATCTCACAAACTGACAAGTGAACCTTCTCCCATACCCTTAACTTTCTGGTGATGCCATAACTAGTGTAAACCAGCCCAGATCAAACAGCCAGCAACTCCAAACAGACCCAGCACAAAAAGGGACATCTCCACACTAGGGGATCTGCCAGCCTTCAGCAGTAGCTGTGCTGCAGGCAGGTGCATTTAGCCTTGGAAACAGGTCACTACCTTCTACAGGCCGGTGCTCAGTGCAGTACACATAGCTCCGAGGTGCCATGTGCCACCTGATTCCTCTGGGTCAAGCTTAAGTATCACAAGCCACGTCAGAAAATGAACTCTCAGAACAGCCTGAACACAGGCACCAACCCGAGAGAACTTTCTTATGGCCTAGAGCAGACCCTCAGGCAGCTCCACAGAACAGGGCTCGATCCAGCCTTCACCACAGACTGAGCTACTGTGAACAACCTGCACAGAGACTGGCTGCCCAGGGCAGCTCTGAGGTGCTGCAGAGACAGGGAGAAAAGCTCTCATTTACCTCCACTGCCTGACCAGGTCCCAGAAGGGGACAGGGTGTCTTTGTCTCCAGAAGCCCTATTGCTTTAATACATATCCAAAGATTAAAAACAGTAAATAATAAATACATTAGTAAAAGTAATGGCTTGATGAAGTCTCAGTGATAAGGCAAAGACCCAGCTTTTGTTTTTAGATTGTGACAATGAACTTGCTTTTCACCAGCTACAGCTCCCTGTTTCCATGGCAGATGGAGACCTATTAATCTATTGAGTTGGGGTCTTTTCCATCAAACCTTCCCCTTACCTCCCTCTCCAGGAGTTTGGAAGAATCAGAACACCATGTACCACAAACCACACCATAAGGAGAGTGAAGGAATGAACCAAACAGCTTATAATTAAGCTCCGCTTTGCTCTAATACATCCAGAATCCTGGGGGAAACCAAGGTCTTCTGCCTGGCAAAGCTCCTGATCCACCTCAGGCAATGACTCTCTCCAGTGTAACTGGTGCAGAACTGCAGGTTTGCAAACAACTGCTTTTTATTAATACACATTTACACTGAAATGTCATCTTGTCCTTTTAAAATCTGAGATTGCCTAGGAAACGAGAAGAAAACCAACCAGGTGGAGAGCTCCTACGGTGTCAATGTCTTCCTATTCATTTGCTGTTGACTTTTATTAAGATGCCTTTGCAGTTTATGGAAGTCTTTTTTCCTGGAGGTAGCTGGCTTTCAGGGACCTTAGTTACATCTCTGCTGATAAGTGTGTTGGACTGAAAATGGGCTCCAGCTTCTCTTCCTACATGACACTGCTGCATGAAGTCCTCCAGGTGTCAGCACGTTTCTGCTCGTTCCCTCAGTCTGGCTGAGCGCAGTGGGAATGAGCATCGCAACCATCTGCAGCGCAGAGGCAGTTTTCAACGGGGCTTGGCTGCCCTCTGCTGCTGCAAGGATCTGGAACCGCTCACCCACGCTGAAGGGAAGCTCCTTCGCTCTTTAAAGCAAAGCACCATCCCCACGGAGGGGAGACACTAGCAGAAAAGTTCGCGGGAGCCCGGAGTTGTGCACTTTGGCCTTCAGCTCTTGAAGTGAGGCAATCAGCTGCAGTTACATCTAGATCTGAGGGGCTCTGTTACCAGAGAGCTGTCACTTCTGCAGAAAAGCACACATTCTAAGCATTTAAATAACCTGCAAGAATTACTAGTATCATCAGAAAACTTTTCTCAGGTAAGTAAAGGGCTGCATAGAATCATAGAATGTTCTAGGCTGGAAAGGACCTCTAGAGGTCCAGTCCAACCTCCCTACACAGGGACAGCTCTACCTAGGTCAGGCTGCTCAGAACCTCATCAAGCCTGACCTTAAATGACTTCAGGGATGAGGTCCTCACCACCTCCCTGGGCAGCCCATTCCAGCCATCAACCACCCCCCCACTGAAGAACTTTTTTCTAATATCCAGCCTAAATCTATCTTTTTCCAGCTTGAACCCACTGCTCCTTGTCCTGTCCGTACAAACACTCTTGAAAAGACCTTCCCCTGCCTTCATGTCAGGCCCCCTCAGGTACTGGAAGGTCAAATTAGGTCTCCCTGGAGCCTTCTCTTCTCCAGGCTGAACAGCCCCAACTCTCTCAGCCTGTCCTCATATGAGAGATGCTCCATTCTCCTGATCATTTTAGTGGCCCTCCTCTGGACACACTCCAGTCTGTCTACAGCAGTTGCTTATTCCAGCTTACTCTTCTACAACTATAACTACTACATCTAGAGACCTCACTCCTAGTGGAGGTATCACTGCTGTGCCAGCTGTTGTAGTGAAGAAAGCAAACCCACAGTCTCCAGCTCTCAAAGAAAATGCAGCTTCCTTTCTCCTCCTGCTTTCTCATTATCCAATTTTCTGCCAGAATATTTGAACTCAAGGAATAGATTGAGCTGTGGCCTGTTTGCCATTACTGCCAAGCAGCTACATCTACTGACTTGGGTCAGTGTAGAGTCCATTCAGTAGTTCTGGAAGATCTGGAAGAGAGCCCCAGAGTATTTCTCACAGCAGTGTCACATCGCAACCCTCTGTTTTCAGAGTTTCTATTCTATAGGCTTGTCAAAACAGCCATCTCCTTTATAAAAGTGGAGAGAGAAATAACTGCACTCAATAGTCTGCATTTCCTGGGCGATTTCTCAAGCTTTTAAAAGATCTATGGCACTTATTTATTCCCCTTTCTGAACTAGTTCCAGCTTCCCCATTAGGACGTCTTGTATTTCATCATTAGAACAGACAGAGAGTTATCTGGCCCAGGACCAGATCAGCTTCAGAGAGCAAAAGCTCTGCTGCCAGCACTGACAAATTATCCCTTTATGACAATGCATTACAGCATTTAGGAGCTGCTGTAAACTCATGCAGCTACAAAGAAGGGGCAGTGCTCCCCAAATCTGAGTGAGACCTACACTGCTCGTGCTCACACAGTGGTCCTGCTCTTAAACACTGAGCTTGGGAAGCTAGGAAGTGTCTAGAAGCTGTGCAGAACCTGGGGCATGTTCCTTCTGAGTTCTTCAGGAACTGCTAGCTTGGAATCAGCTGTCTTCTTACAAGAGCAGTCTCCCAGACAATTACTTCTCCCCCTGACTGCTGAATTTGAGTTCAGTTCCCAAGAAGACAAGGTTCACCTTTACAAAGCACAACCTGGGGAAAGGAAGCTAGTCAGTCACAGAATATATGTCCTGTGAAAAGAACATCTGGATGGAAAGAGCAGGAAAACAGCCACATCTGTAGCACAGACCAACAGAGCTCTACAAATGTCATGTCCCCAGAACCACTGGAGAGATGAACAGTCACTGCTTTGTGGTCTTGTCTTCCAGAAGCAATTTGTCATTCAAATATTTTCTTTCTGTCTGGAAGAATCAACCATAATGTTGAAAGGCAACACAAGCAAGGTACATGACCTAACACACAACAAGCTCCACATGGTATCAGATGTGAGGCTCCTGGTTACTGGGAGCTCAGTGTTGCAAGGTGTATGTTGCCAGGAGCAATAGAATCAGACAGGTCAGGGCAAGTGATTGGGCACAATCAGCATGGCTTCACCAAGGGCAAGTCCTGCCTGATGAACCTGGTGGCCTTCTATGAACAGGTCACAACATTAATGGATGAGGGCCGAGCGACTGATGTCATTTACCTGGACCTGAGCAATGCCTTTGACACTGTCCCGCACCACATTCTGGTCTCCAAGCTGGTGGAACATGGCTTTGATGGGTGGACCACTAGATGGGTAAGGAACTGGCTTGATGGCTGCACCCAGAGAGTGACTGTCGATGGATCCATGTCCAAGTAGAGGCCAGTGACAAGCGGTGTCCCTCAGGGATCAGTCCTGGGACCAGTCTTGTTCAACACTTTTGTCGGTGACATGGACAGAGGCATTGAGTGCACCCTCAGCACATTTGCTGACTACACCAAGCTGCGTGGTGCAGCAGACACGCTGCAGGGCAGGGATACCACCCAGAGGGACCTGGACAGGCTGGAGAGGTGGGCACAAGCCAACGTGATGGGGTTCAACAAGACCAAGTGTAAGGTCCTGCATCTGGGTCGAGGCAATCCTAGGCACGAATACAGGCTGGGCAGTGACTGGCTGCAGAGCGATCCTGCTGTGGCAGGGGGATTGGACTGGACGGTCTTTCAAGGTCCCTTCCAATCCCTAGTGATTCTATGATTCACCAGTAAAACAGGTGTGATTTACTGCTCAGCTGGGATCACCTGCTGCACTTCTCACACTTTCTCCCCCTCCTGTGGTAGTTGTGACTCGACAAGGGTTGTCTACACCCAGGTGATTTAAGCAGCAAAACGTTCTGCTGCTTACATCTCCTTCAGCTTTCAAACCAGCCCCTACTGTGTCCCACTAGGTGCTTTTGTCTTGGTACACGAGTGCTAGCCAATTAAAACTAAGTTGGCTACTAAAAATTGTAAAAAAGCAGCTGCAGCCCTGTGCAGCGTCAGCCATGGCCACTGGGTGATAGCAAACGCCTGGCCACGGCAGAGCCGGCAAACCAGAGCCACCTTCAGGCACCTTCACAGTTCTCATGCTTTCTATTAGATCTTCCAGACTTGATCTAGAAATAGCTGAGGAAGAACCCTACCCGTGTCCCACTAAAAGTCTCGACTAAGACAAGAAGAAATGACCAAACACCTGGACAGCTCTGTCAGTAGAGCATGGGAATGTGAATTGCAAGGTTGTGGGTTTGAGCCCCGTGTTTGATACCATATCTTAACACAAGCAAAGTTCAGTTGCCAGAACTTGAATTGTTAGGTTAAAATAGATTTTTGCTTATATTTTGCCTCATCTCCATCCTAGGAAAGATGATGGAACAATTTACCCTTGATGCTGTCTCTAGGCACATCAAGGACAAGAGGGTCATTGTGGACAGTCAGCATGGCTTCACCAAAGGGAAGTCATGATTGACCAACCTGAGAGCCTTTTATGAGGGCATAACCAGGTGGGAGGATGTGGTTTATCTTGACTTCAGTAAGGCATTTGGCACAGTCTCCTACAGCATCCTCACAGCCAAACTGAGGCAGTGTGGACTGGATGATCAGGTAGTGAGGTGGATCATTTGCAGACTGCAGGACAGAAGCCAGAGAGTAGTGATCAATGGGACAGAGTCTAATTGGAGGCCTGGATCTAGTGCAGTCCCTCAAGGGACTGGGACCAGTGCTATTCAAGCTATTCATTAATGAATTGGATGAGGAATTAGGGTGCAGTGACAGCAAGTTTGCTGATGACACCCCAGCAGACTGTGCTATCATTCAGTGAGACCTGGACAGGTTAGACACTTGGGCAAGGAGAAATTGAATGAACTATAACCAAGGCAGTGTAGAGTCTGACATCTGGGCAAGAACAACCCCAGGTACCAGTATAGGTTGGGGACTAACCTATTGGAGAGCAGTGTGGGAGAAAGGGACCTGGGGGTGCTGCTGAACAGCAGCAGGATGACCAGGGGCCAGCAATGTGCCTTTGTATCTGAGAAGGTCAACAGCGTCCTGGGGTGGATCAGGATGGGGTGGTTCGTAGATTGAAAGAGGTTTTCCTTCCCCTCTACTGCAATATTGTGCCCAGTTCTGGGCCCCTCAGTTCAAGAGGGACATGGAACTGCTGGAAAGATTCCAGCATAGAGCCACAGAGATGGTGAAGGGAATGGAACATCTCCATTGTAAGTAAAGGCTGAGGGAGCTGGGTCTCTTTAGCTTGGAGAAAAGGAGACTGAGGAGTAACCTCATTAATGTTGACAAGTGTGTGAAGGGTGGGTGTCAGGAGGATGGAGCCAGGCTCTGCTCAGTGTCATTTAATGATAGGATAAGGGACAATGGCTGTGAGCTGGAACATGGTAGGTTCCACATAAATATAAAAGATGGAACTTCTTCCTGGTGAGGGTGACAGAGCGCTGGAAGGGGCTGCCCAGGGAGGCATCATGGAGTGTCCTTCCCTGGAGACGTTTAAAACCCACCTGGACATGTTCCTGTGCGACTTGGTCTAGGTGATCCTGCTGTGTCAGGGGGATTGGACTAGATGGTCTTTCGAGGTCCCTTCCAACCCCCGATGTTCTGTGATTCTGTGAATATTGCTGACTTTGCTGATTCCACCTGTAAATGTCCTTTCTGAAGTGTCTCTCTGCTTGAGAACGTGCCCCACAAACATAAAGTGGATCACTCAGTTTGGAGCGAGGACGGGAGGGCTGTGCTGTGGGTATGTTAATTATGTCATCAGACTCACACACCCGAGCAGTGCTAAGGGTGTTCCCAGTTCAAGTCTGCCCAGGATGAAGACGTGTAGAATTATGAGACCTAACAGCAGAGCTGCACTAGACAGTAGTGTGCAACTCCCTCCCCTGCAAAACAGCCAGACCCCTCAACTGCTACCATTAGCAAGACTGAAGAAGGTAATTACACCATTAGTTAGTAACATTATACTCTGTAAGCAGTTGCAAGGCTGCACAGATGCTACCTGTCTCAATCCTTCAACACATCTGATAAATTCATAGCAGAAAGCAGTCAGTTGGATTTTAGAGTTCTCCAGGCAGAAAAACACTGACAGGACAAATACGGTCCCTTGTGAGCAGCACTGTGTCACTGTTAATACCCATCAGACAGAGAATGAAAGCACTGGACTATCTCATCCTACCTCATGACAGTGGAAGCATCTTCAGTACAAGCTTGTGGAGAGTGAACATCTGCTAGAACAAAACCATTATTCACAGAGTCCATCTGTATTCCAGGAGAGGAAAGTTACACCAGGGTTTAAGCTCATCTTGAAGTACAACCACCTCTGACAGCAAGGAGATCCAGCGGCACGTGTCTCTAGTTAAAGACTTGTGTAAGACCATCATGATGCTCCTACCTGGAGTCACACACATGCAGCTCCTGTCAAGCACACAGTGCACATTCCCACTGGCACAGAGCTGGAACACAAGAGGTTTTTAAGTTTCTAGCACTAAAATCTGCATGGAGACCTCCCAGTGTATTTCAAACAGTACTAACAAATAGAAACCACACAGCAGTCAAAGCCAGGGTTGGTAGAGATGCTACAGATTTTTTCTTTAATCCTGGTCCATTCCTCCTGCTTCTGCTGCAGTGTTTTACTGAGTCTTCAGTATTTCAGAATTTGAAGTCGCTTCTGGACACCCATGAGTGAGCCCCAAGCATGATGCTCTAAAGGTGACCTAAGGGATATTCCAGTTATTTATATCCCTGTTCCAGAAATGCTGTGCTCCCTCACATGCCTCTTTCAAACTCAGATGATCACAGCCTGGCTTTTCCCTTTATTTTGCCTGTTTCTGTGAAAACTTCAGGGCCTGTTGTGCCCAGCTCTCACACTCTCAGCTCCTGAGTGGCATGTCAGTAGATGCAGCAGGTACCACTAAAATAAGCAGAGCTGCTTGAAGTGTAAATCTCAATGTGCACAGAGAAAGCACAGCCCAGGCATCCTTTCATAAGGGACAAGATTTTGACAAGGTTGGCTTTCCTACAGGAAAGGGCAGATGCTGAAGCTCTTACTGCAACTCTTCAGAGCTCAGTGCAGAGCCATCAGGGGAAGTTGTGTGGGCCTGAACAGCATTTGAACACAGCTTCCAGCTCCAGACTAGGAAGAGACCTATAGAGTGCAAACAACAACGGGGGGGAAGAATTCCATCAATCTCTCTTAATTACATTCTCTGCAAGTCTCCATTTCTCAGAGAAGCTATTTGCCATAACTACTTGCTGTTTAAAAAGAGCTACAGGGATTTTGGCAGCTCAGTTAAAGCACATAGTTTAGATTTTAATGAAAACAAGCTTTTATAAAACTTAACCATCATGGAAATGTTTCCAGGATTTTTCCTGTCTTCTGCTATTGTCATTAGTTTTTCATGAGTATAATTCCACAGCCATCCATGCAACTAATTGTACAGCTCACTGTTACTCCCCGAGAGTCAGGAAATGACACTTCCTAGGGCTTGGTTCTGCATTCTCTTTTCAAACCAAACTGCTGAACTTCAATTTTCTCTCCAGCTCCAGCATTATTTTCCTATTCAATTTATGTGAACTATCTCACCCAGGGAATTCTGCAGCATTTTCTGTCAGCTGCACAACACATTATCAGGGTCACAGCATCACAGAACATCAGGGATTGGAAGGGACCTCGAAAGATCATCCAGTCCAATCCCTCTGCCACAGCAGGATCACCCAGACCAAGTCACACAGGAACACAGCCAGGTGGGTTTTAAACGTCTCCACAGAAGGAGACTCCACAACCCCCCTGGGCAGCCCCTTCCAGTACTCTGTCACCCTCACTGGGAAGAAGCCCCTACTCATATTGATGTGGAACCTCCTATGTTCCAGCTTACACCCACTGCTCCTTGTCCTATCATTACATGACATTGAGAAGAGCCTGGCTCCATCCTCCTGACACCCACCCCTCAAATATTTATAAACATTTATGAGTTGACTCCTCAGTCTCCATTTCTCCAAGCTAAACAGACCCAACTCCCTCAACCTTTCCTCATAAGGGAGGTGTTCCACTTCATCATCTCTGTGGCTCTGCACTGGAATCTCTCCAGTAGTTCTGTGTCCCTTTTGAACTGAGGAGCCCAGAACTGGACACAATACTCCAGATGTGGTCTCACCAGTGCAGAGTAGAGGAGAAGGAGAATCTATCTCAGTCTGCTAACCACCCCCATTCTGATCCACCTCAAGATGCTGTTGGCCTTCTTGGTCACAAGGGCACATTGCTGGCTCCTGGTCATCCTGCTGCTGTTCAGCAGCATCCCCAGGTCCCTTTCTCCCACACTGCTCTCCAACAAGTTGGTCTCCAACCTTCACTGGTCCCTGGGGTTGTTCTTGCCCAGATGCAAGTTGTACACTTGTCCTTGTTATAGTTCATTCAATGACTTCACAACCAGCTCTCCAGCCTGTCCAGGTCCTGCTGAATGGCAGCACAGTCTGCTGGGGTGTCGGCCACTCCTCCCAGCTTTGTGTCATCAGCAAACTTGCTGACAGTGCACTCTAATCCCTCATCCAAGTAATTAATTAATAGATAGAATAGGCCTGGTCCCAGTACTGACCCTTGAGAGACTGCACTAGATCCAGGCCTCCAATTAGACTCTGTCCCACTGACCACTACTCTCTGGCTCCCAGTACTGAAGCACACCCTGTGGGAAGGTACCCAGTGCCGGTGTATAGACAGCAGATGGAACACTCCCCATTCTGAGTGCTTTGTTTCAGTGATGTCTCCTTTCCTCCTTGAATTTGTTCGACTGAGTACTGGTTATTAACTTTGCTATGCCTGTATTTTCCAGATTAAAGACAAGTTTCATAGTGATTGTGAAGCTACTTCTGCACCTGAATGGAGCTGAGCTCCCCAGCCTCTTCCTGGTAAGCTAAGCAGACTGAACTCTACATCTCTTACTCTAAAGCACCGCTTCCTGCCTTTGAACCATTCCTGTACCTCATTTCCATGCATCCTCAACTCAACAGCTCTCTCAAAATGTCATGGTATTTCAAAGGAGATGCCTATAATATTCTGCTCACCTCTTGCTCCACCGTCACTGCATTCGAAGGTAAAACTGTCTTAGTGCTCTCAGCAATCACCTCCCTCTGAAGCTTCTGCTTTCAGAAACACAACTAATAGCTTCAGCTGGGCAGAAAGGGATTCAATAGGACAGCTGAAATACCTGATATACCTGGCACAGAAAAGGGGCTTCACTTCCCTCCCTCTGCCATCCGCAAGCGTGACCAAGCGGAACTTAGAAGTTTCCCCTCCAGGGTGGAAAAGACTGTGTAAGAAATTGAAGCAGCTGACAATTATTTGATTGCCAGACACAGCAAGGCTTGGAGTCAAGAGCAGCTGGCAAAGCCGGGCTTCTACGCAAGAGGAGCTTTTTTAACTGATCACAACAGAAGACACTGCACCATGAGTATCTCAGCATGAAAGTTCATCACTGCAACTGGGGTGGCAACCCCTTCAGTTACACAACTGTCACTTCATTCTGCCATCATCCTCCTCAACTCCCTGAACTGCTGGGTCCTGAGCTTCTCAAATATTGCTCTTGTGACTTTGCAGGGAGCTCAGGACCAGTGTTGTCATCCTGTGGTCAGACCAAGCTACTGGGAGGGAATGGGAACCTTCTGCAATGGAAGGAACAGATTGTGGGGTCTAATTCACAGCTAGACCTTTTTAGTGAAGTTACCAAGGTTCCTTGTCTCTGGAACATCCCCATTTATAAATCTAGCCCTCACCAGGCACAGAGTCACGGTATCAACATTAGTCAACACAGACCTGTCAAGTCTCATTCACTCAAGACCCAGCCACTCAGACCCCATTTCACGCTTCCTTTCAAGAGCTGCTCCCTTGGGACTCTTCACTCAGCCTTTAGATTGGGTCCTACTGCTCAAAAATGCCCTGGCAGTGAAGGAACAGCTGTGGTAAGAGCTGCCACAGCAATCTAACAGCGTGAGCAATATAAGGCTGTGCAGACAAGTCAGACCAAAGCTGCTCTCAGCCCCAGGTTTTGTCTCTATCTGCCTGTTTGGCAGTGGTGAGGAACAGTTCCTCTGCTCTCTTCATCTCACTGCACTGTCTTCTTTCAAGCTCATTAAACTTCTCAATCAGAGAAGTATTTTAGCAAGTCAGAGCTCCCAGTGACATGGGAACAGGGACAAAGGGGCTCTCAAGCCCGCAGGTGGCAGTACCTCCTCACAGTTCCACCACCTTCACACCAGTATGGAAAAACACCTCCCAGCACCGAGGCCTCCTGCAAAGGTTAACCCACAGTAGAACAGCCCTGAGACTGCTCAGTGAGAGCAGCAGGTCACCTGGCACCACACAGGCCTCAGCTGAGGGGTGGCAATGCAATCCAGTGCCACCCCCAGTTCCCACAGGATCCTTCCATCTTTCTACAGACACAGTGTGGTATCAAAAGCTCTGGGTCTAGTGGAGTTGTGCAGTGTTGTGTGAGCAATGCAGATGAATAACACAACCAGACTCTTCAGCAAGCAGGATAGCAGATGATGGCAGGAGTGATTTGCCCTGAACTGGGAAAGACATGTGTCCAGAAAAACAAAACCTAGACAAAGAAGGGTGAATAACAGCCCAGCACACAGCTGGCAGGAAGGCAAGGGATGTTATCGTGCCCTTTGAAGACAGCAATATTTAGGGCTGCTCTGCCCCTTCCCGCTTTGCTGAGCATCAGAGGGGACTACGCGTGACTGGAACAAGAAGGGGGCTCTGACTGGTGAGCGTGGTGCTGGGGACAGCCTGTCAGCTGACTAACAGGCACTACTGGGCAACCAGCTCCTCTGAGGCTCCAGACTGACCTAGCAAAGAACAAAGAACTATAAGAGAGAGGGTGGACAAAAGTAGCTTCCCTCTCCCTGTGAGCTAAGGGCAGCAGCAGCATCTCCCTCACCCTGCACATACCAAGGACAACCAGTATCTGAGGATTTACCTGCAAGACCATACTACTAGGGCAGGAGTTCCCCAGATGACAACGCCTTGTGGCAGCACCACAATTTCTTCTTCAGGTCTAGTGCTTCCTCCTGAACGTGTTCTTGCCCCTGGTCCCTGCTGTCCCAGACCTTCCTGAGGCACCAGCTCTTTCCTCGGAGCTTCTCCCAACATTGCTGCAGGGAGCTTTGACTGAAGATGGCAGCCTTGTCCTGTTCTTTGCAGCTCGCTGGTAGCCGGTGGGTTTCTCAGTCCAGCGGTCCCCAGGCAGGAGCAAGTCATTCACAACCAGTCCCCCAGCAGGAGCACAGGGCTGCAGAAAAAAGGGATGTGTTAGCCCGCAGCAGCACAGTGCCCTGTCTGTGCAGGGACAGGGTCACAAAGCAGGGAGGGGAGTGCAGAGAGCTTTAATTTGGGTCACAAAGCAGGGAAGGGAGTGCAGAGAGCTTTAATTTGGCTAAAGTGCAGGTTAGGCTGCAGTGATGGACACACTTGGATTGCAACAGAGGGGAAACCCACCCCACAGCATCGTGCACTGCTCATTTCTGGTGCATAAATAGCCCTGCTGAGAGTGTTTTAGCAACTTGAGGACATCCACAACAACATCTCCTGATGGGGAAAAGTTGGGTGCTATCAATTTCCACTTAGTAGGAAAACCATCTGGACTAAAAGAAGGTCTCAAAATGAATTCAGCAGGGTACCAAAACCTGATTTCATAGTTTTTTGGTGTGGAAGTTTGTGTTTGAAGCTGCTTTGCATCTGCAGCCACACTGCTGTGACATGGCAGCATGATGCTCACTGCTGTCACCAAGAGGAACAGCCCCCTGTGACATCCTTCAACGTGGGTTAAAATGAAACTTTGCAGAGAGCACTCCAGATCTCCTGGATCAGCCTCCCATTCTGGCTTTTCCCCACTTGTTACTCTGGTGGCCAGTTCTTCCAGTGGCCAACCCCCTCACCCTGGAAACATCTGTACTTTTCCTCCCTGCTCCAGCTTCCTGACCTTCCAGCCACATTTCACTGGGTATTTTCCTGCGGGCTAGAGGAGCCATCTATTCTCAGCAGTCACTCTCCCTGGGCTTGTGCTTGCACGCTGTGATGGAGTCTCCTCTTTATTTCCTCTTTGATGGCCTAAATGGATCATGCTCCCTACATTCTTCACTAGAAAGATGTTGCCAAGACTGAATCATGTCTATGTCTTTTGTATGAACCCTCCTGATTTTTCAGCATCCCCTTTGATCTGCAGACACCTGGCCCCAAATCACTGTCCGGGGAAGATGTGGGTAATAGGGGTGGATGGAGTGCTAAGATTATTACAGCAGACCTGTGGGAGGAAAGATTTGATTTTAAAGTGCACTGGTTTGGCTGAGAGGAAAGAAGGATAACAGAGGCATTGAACTGGGGAGACATTTCCTGAAAGGATTAAACTTCTGTCTGGGCAATGAGAACATCCACAGTCACATTAGAGAGGATTAGAGGAGAAGATAAATTCTGCTGCTTCAGAGCATAAACCAATAGCTGGTGGGGACTACAAGTAGATGTCTCCTCTGGGTGGACTCTTGTGTAATTGTTCACTGTGGAGAGGGCTTACATCTCCTACTGAAGCAGCTGGGTACCAGACCCAGACCACTGGGATAAACTGGTCTAGAGGAAATCACCCATCCTTCCATTATGTGCAGACACGATAGAAAAGACAGAGATTTAACCTTTAAGTGCAAATCCTTTGTGATCTACTTCCAAGCCCATCTAGGTAAGAAGGGTAAGAAATTAAAATGATACCCTTGTGCTACAGCCCATGTTTCTCCCTGTCTCTTTACCATGCAACCCCCATTTGGGATGGAAGAGAACATGTGCATGAAAGCCACAGTCCTCCTACCCTTGCTTGGTAAACAGTTCCCACTTTACTGTGCTCTGAACCTTCCAGGTGGAAAACAAAACAGATCGGTTTGGAATTTGGAAGCAAATGAGCCAGGCTGCTGCTCCAGGCTTCCAATTTAATAAACATGCATCTATATCTAATGGACAGTCTGTCACTTCCCTGTACCAGAAATCACCTGCTCCTCTAATAACCATTAAACAAATTGACAGCACAATAGCCAAGGCCTCCCATCTTAATGCCACCTGCAGCAAGAGTAAAATAATCCACTAATATCTTTTCAGAAAGGCCATTTACTCCACCTGATATGAATGCGTGCACACACTCCATGTGACACGGAATCAAACTTGTCCTTGAAGGGAATAAATTGCCCAAGAATTCACTTTATTCCTGTAACCCATGTATGTATGTTACGGGTAAGATCATTTTCTCACAATGAGAACAATCCTCTCTCACAGCTCCTCTGCTACAGCCCAACCCTCNACTTCCAAGCCCATCTAGGTAAGAAGGGTAAGAAATTAAAATGATACCCTTGTGCTACAGCCCGTGTTCTCCCTGTCTCTTTACCATGCAACCCCCATTTGGGATGGAAGAGAACATGTGCATGAAAGCCACAGTCCTCCTACCCTTGCTTGGTAAACAGTTCCCACTTTACTGTGCTCTGAACCTTCCAGGTGGAAAACAAAACAGATCGGTTTGGAATTTGGAAGCAAATGAGCCAGGCTGCTGCTCCAGGCTTCCAATTTAATAAACATGCATCTATATCTAATGGACAGTCTGTCACTTCCCTGTACCAGAAATCACCTGCTCCTCTAATAACCATTAAACAAATTGACAGCACAATAGCCAAGGCCTCCCATCTTAATGCCACCTGCAGCAAGAGTAAAATAATCCACTAATATCTTTTCAGAAAGGCCATTTACTCCACCTGATATGAATGCGTGCACACACTCCATGTGACACAGAATCAAACTTGTCCTTGAAGGGGATAAATTGCCCAAGAATTCACTTTATTCCTATAACCCATGTATGTATGTTACGGGTAAGATCATTTTCTCACAATGAGAACAATCCTCTCTCACAGCTCCTCTGCTACAGCCCAACCCTCAGCAGTTTTACAGGCACCAGACTGGATGGCCAGACACATCCACACCTAAACTTCATCTACATCTCCAGTAACAGGATCCCACTTTTACTTGTGGACACAGAACGTGATTTCAGAGTGACCAAGAGTTCATCTGTGCCTTCACCAGCTCTCTGTTACAGGCAGAAGCTGTTCTAAGATGCCTGTTCATCACTGCTTAAATCACAAGCGACTGTCCCTCACAACTGTCCCTCTGAGCAGGAGTCTCTGCACACACAAGTCTTCAAGGGAAATCAAGGACATAGCAGGACCAGGGCAACTCCTAGATTTAACAAACCTCATGGGGCTACTGATCATCTGATGCATAATCTGGGAGCTCAGATGGAGGATGCAGGTGGGGAGTCTGAGATGGGCTGCGCAGCGATAAACAGGGCCCTTGCTGTTTGGCTGGTCCTTATCTCCACAGTGTAGGAGCCTATCAGTCATTTGCAGAGCTCTGCTCACAGCATGCCCGAGTGTGAGGCGAATGGCACATCCCCATTTTTCAGCCCAGGAGGTAAAAATCAGTTCTGACTCCTGTTTTGTGTTCCTCCCTCAAGCAAAGCAGGAGGTCTGCTGGTGACAGGAACTACTTTACTACCAGACCTGCCTCTCAGCTAGTTTTGTTACTAGCAGGAGTAAAAAACACTTTGTAGTGATGAAGTCTGACAGCATTTCTCTTTTCTACAACAAAATCTGAATGGCAAGAAGCTGGAGAGTCTTCTCACTCCAGCAAATGCAGGGATGGAAGCCAGAACTACTGACCCACTGCCTTCCCAATCCAGCAAATGCAGGGATGGAAGCCAGAACTACTGACCCACTGCCTTGTACAAACTGTCTTTGTACAGATGGCTCTGTGAGGTACCACAACCACCCAAGTGCCTGTTCACCCATCACATTCAAAGGTTCAGGCTCAGAACACACTGAGTTCTCTGCATTATCAGTCACAGGATTCATCGTGGCTGACTCTATTGCTGTAGCTGGCAAACTAAGGACACCCCCTGGCCATAAAAGCCTCGATGTAAAGGCACTATCACATACAGACTATGACCCACAGAGAGGACCGTGTCTCAAAGGCACTTTGAGTTCTAGTAAAGAAAGCTCCAATACAACCACCAACCTGAAAGGAGACCAACTGTCAGGCTCTGGAACAGGCTTCCCAGGATGGTGGTTGAGTCACCATCCCTGCATGTATTTAGAAGTCACTTAGATGTGGTGTTGGGGGATCTGGTTTAGGGGTGAACTTGTAGAGTAGGGTTATTGGTTGGACTCAATGATCCCAAGGTCTTTTCCAACCTGAATGATTCTGTGTCCTCTGGGAGAGGCTGCAGGAAGGAGTAGCTGCACGTGGGACAAAAAGGCAAAGGCTGCACAGCCAGGGGCGTTGTCATGTTTAAAAAGATCTCTCACAGGTTAAGATGGGTTTATGTTTAAGAATCTCCAGTTCACAGTAAATTACTCCCCTTGAAACCTCTCAGCAGTCGACATTAACAGAAGGAGCATCATCACCACCAAGATGGAGTGGAGCAGGAGAGGGCAGAAGGGCAGCCACATTAAGAACCAGACCTCAGCCCACACGAACACCAGTGTCTGAGGAGCAGAGCCACAGCACATTACAGGGTAACCTCTCTTATTTCTCCCATGTTCATCTTTGACCCCACCTGGCCCAAACGCAGCTTATTAACTAACAATACTGTACAACCCTAGGGACTGCAAAATACATCAGCCCTGCAGAGTCCACAGCCAGCTCAGCTGCTTTGCCTGTGTCTCCAGACCCTCCTAGTGCTTGTGCAGAGCAGTCAGGACCAGTACAGACAGCAGCTGTGATGCACATCCACAGAGACTTGCTCGAGCAGAATCACACCTGCTGATTACTGCAGGACATCTCCAAGGGACCCAAGATACCAATGACTATTTTAAAATTAGATTTGAAAGTCACAGCCGTGAAAATGAACCCAAATGCAGCTATAACTTTATCCATAGATGTATTTTTAATCTAGAAAGCCAAAGAGCAGTTATGTGACATCCAGCTTACTGCTTGGGTCAGTCCTTAACCATCCCTCCTCCCCTCCCCAGTACTGCTCTTTCCTGCCACACGTGCTGATGCTGTGATCAAAGCAGCCTGCACTGGATATGGGCTAGTCCAACCAAAGCACCTTACACAAAGATTCCCATGCCTAAGTGATACATGTGTTCTAATTAGAGTGTAATCACCTCAGGCTTGATCATTGTTGCTCCCTTTATGTTTATCATTTCAGCTGCATTAAGGTCTCTGGCAGTTCTTTCATCTAACTTCTGTACTCAAGGACATCAGGTTTTTAATCATTAAACACCTTAAACACTATTTTCTGGGAATCTCTGAAGAGTAATTATTTCACCAGCACCAGCACAAGCTGCACATCACTGCAGGTTGTTTTAAAAACCTCTCATCTGTGGCTGCTGCACTTGCGTCAACAGGCCTCTTTGGAAATCAGACTGGGGGAAAGTAGCTCAGAAAATAAAGAAAAAAAGGTTTTGTCATTCTCCTTCTGTTTTTTCATCCATCTTGTTCCACTGGAAGATTTACAACTCTAGGAACTGTCAAAGCGTTGGCAGTATCAGAGCCAAGGGGATTGTCACTTAGGATTGGGCTCTGTGAGGGACAGCATTGCCCCCAACTCGGGGCTGCTTAACATCCCCTCTCACGCATTTTGCGTGCAGCCTGGCTCTCCCTGCTGTGCAGACTAACCACATGTAAGAAGGAATTGAAACTGCCACGTTGCTTGTCTTCCAAAAGCCCTCTTCTGCAGTCTGGGTGCCCTGCAGGCAGAGCCGACACAGCTCCATGTGCGCTGACCAACGCACGTTCATCGTTCATCGCGTGTTTAGCTTCATGTGGCTCTACTGAAGGATGAATCAGGCTCAGGATCTGAAAACAGCCCTCTGTGGGTCTTTCTGTTGTGGAAATGCAGATTCATTGGTGCAGGCAGAGGGAGCATTGGCAAAAGTTTATAGCTGCCTCCACAAAGCTGACAGCAGTGAGAAGAGGTTGGGTTTTGGGGACCAAAGTCAGCACCAAGTCTTTTGCAGCAGGAATAGTGATGAGATCCCACCACCAGAGGAAACAGATATAGCCCTCAGCTCTGTACCAGTGTAGTCCGACCAAGAGTGACTATGGCTCTTCTGAACACAACTACAGAGGGTACTGTTCCCCTTCCTTAGCAAGGCTGCCTACCAGATACACCTCACGAACAGAATTATTTAGAACTGTATAAAATAACAGCCTGATACTACCAGCAACTCATCTTTGACTCTGAGCTGTGAGGAAGAGGTCACTTTCCACAAAAGGCAGCAGTGTCCCTCACAGCCCAAATCTCCACAGGTCTCGAACACATCTAGGGATGGCGATTCAACCCCCTCTTTGGTCAGCCTGTTCCAAGGTCTGATGGCCCTTTCTGGGAAGGAGTTTCTCCTCAGGGCCAACCTAAACTTCCCCTGGGGCAGCCTGAGGCCATTGCCTCTTGTCCTGTCACTTGCTCCTTGGAAGAAGAGACCAACTCCCACCCAGACATGGGCTAAATCTCCTGATGATTTAAGAAATTCAATGCCTAGGCATGAAGAGACTCAGTGCTGCCCCAGAACAAGGGTGTGCAGGACACAGGTGGCAAGGTTAGTCCAGCCAAGCATCTGCATTTATCTGCAGTACTGCTACATTCCCCTCATTTCTTCTCCCTCCTATTGCAGATTTCAAAGCAGTTTAGCACAAGCCCTACTAGAAACAAGTCAGAATAAAAGGTGGTTGTCAATGGCATATTTGTGACTGGATGGAGCTGTACCTTCAGGGCAGGAGAAAGAAGAAGTATTTCCTGTCCAAACAGCAGACCCCACAGAGCTGCTTTAATGTGAAACCCCAGCACGAAGTGTGCTCCTACCTGGGTTTAAATAGTCGAGATCAGCTGCGGGGTGGGTGGTACAGCGTGTCCACTGCACAGGCACTGAGCTCCGGCCCTACTGCTATTTGTTTCAGCCTGGTCAAAGACAGCTGGTTCTTGCTGAATGAACTTCACTTTCACACTGCAGCAACAGCTTGGACTGCCTCTTCTTAGGAGGCCAGTGGTTCTAACACAGACAGTAGAAACAAACAGACCTTGCTTGCTGGCTGGTGTAGTCTCAGCCCAATTTTCCTCCAGCCTTGTTATATAAACAGTCTCACAATTAAGTGTCCCATTTCTTTACTCAATGTAAAACTGGACAGTTACAGCTTCTGCCAAAAAACCCGTGAGCAAATCTCAGGGTGGCACCTTAACACAAGAAGAGGAGACCATTCTGTAATCACCACCCCAGTTTGATGTGGTTTTCCTCAGCCCATCCCCAACCCAGAGCCCTGAGGAGTTCCAAGTTCTCCATCACAGGGGCTCAAACTCAGTCCTCTGGTTCTGAACCAAAAGCAAACAAGAGGAGAGAAATGTCCCTTGGTTTCTGTTGTCATTCTGATGCTAACTTTTCTTTTTGGAGCTTCAGGAATTACAACTATTATGAGCCAAAAGCCTCATTAAGATTACGTAATTAATTCCACTAATGAAAGAATTTCTAAATGTGATTTTAAATATAATTATTTTTACATAGGTACCTAATTCCCTCAGTAAATACCAGGCTATTGACATTTTGCAAGGCTCGCGTTTATAAATAGAATATTTCTAATGCACTAAACTTAATAGAACCCTTTTAGAAAGCCTATTATACTCTAATGTAAAGTTTTATTACTTTTTAGTAATTGCAGTGTTTGTTTTGCAGAATTAATTACCAGCTGGCTTCAACCTGAATGAGTCATTATTCCAAGCTTCTCTCTCCCCTAGCTCTGCGCAGAGCCTGGGTCATTGGCATAATTACCGGAGATTAAGCGAAACAAGTTGATTTGTTTGTGCTCCCCTGCATGCTTGACAACAAACATACCTCCTCATAAAGCATTCTGCTTTGAATTTGACCTTGAACAAGAAAGGTAATGTGATAACATTGCTAAGAGAAAAACCAGAGTGCTGGGGTGGTTTCTCTTTTCATGCAGGCTCAAGACCTTGAAAGGGTGTGCAAGAGGAACTCCGTAGGGATCGGTGTTAGCCATCACTACAATGATGTCTCCACGAGGATCCCATCACATTAGGTCTTACAGAGAGCCTCCTGTGTCCTGTCACCCCACCTTTTCCCTTGGTATGCTCCTCACACACTGACAGCTGATGGCTTTAAACAGAAAGATCAGACATTGGAGTCGGGTCATTAAAGACCTTTCCAACCTGTCCCATGGTTCCATGATCAGCCAAGCCTGATGCAGTTCTCTAAGTTCAACACCACACGCAGAGAGATGCAAAGCCCCAAACCCTAGCAGCTGGTAATGCAGCACAGGGGGCTGCTCAGAAGGGAGCTGGTGTACTTTCAAAACCTCACACCACCTGAGTCAAGTTATGCGTGTGCTGTCACCAATTACATGATCGAGGGCATCATAACCACCAATTATTCTACTTTTCCAAACCCAGCAATTGCTCACACTAGATCTATAATTACTTTTTTTTAAACCCTGCAGTTTCAAGAGCAAAACAACTGCAATCCATTCTGGGCTCTCCTGGAACTAGACTCCAACTTCTCCCTCCTGCTGAGCCCATAGATCATTAACATTGTTAATGTCCTCACTAAAACTGTTTGGAGAATGTGACAAGTCCCATTTGTTACTGACAAACCAGCTGGGAGTGTGTTTAAAATGCATCAGTCTTGCTGCTGTACCTCTGGAATGGATGTGTGGTTCCTGTCAGGTAGACTTGCTGTTTTGTTAAGGACTATCTGTTATCTCATCAATCTTCAGCCAGCTCCACGAGGGAAAACCCTCCACTCTGCTTATTTCACTGCTGCTTTCAGATTTTAAGAAAAACTGTCTTGAAAATACAACGATCACAGCAGCACAGGGAGGGAGGGAGACAGAGCGACAGCTTTGCAGGGTGAAGCACAGGACCCCAGAGGTGCCTGATTGCTCAAATACAGCTATTTTTAATGAAGTGATAGAGCTAGTTACCTTAAAGTGAAGTACCACAGCTACCTTTCCCCCTCAGACCTTGGTGGTTTGATGACATGTGTTTGCAAAGTACTGAACTTCAGCAGCGATGCAGCAGAAAGTGCATTTCAGCAGCCTGAATAGTCCATTTGATACCAGCTCCTCTCCATCCAAGAGGTGATTTTCAGAAGGGAACACAGCCCAGATGACCTTTCTGCCCATTCACCTACCCCCAAGACTTTCAGAAGTGAATGACTACTTTGGTTTAAACTACTAGGAGAAGTGCATTTATGTCCTAGCCTTGAAGATGCAAGAGAATTTCAATACCTCGGAGTTCAAAAGACTCGGGTTCTCTCTTGCAAACACGTTAACAGGGCTTCCAGAATTATTTAAAGGCACAAAGACAATTCTTAAAACACCCTGGGCAACACTTTCCAACGAGGCTACCAACACACAGAAGAACTGCACCATTCCCTCTACCTTTAAAGCACTGGGAAATAAGCAGACTTCATGCTCCTCACTTCCAGCACAAGTGCTGGGCTGGTGCATTGGCCTGAACCAACACAGAGACAGATGAAGGTTCTTTCCAACATTTTCCCCCTTGCTGCTTCTGCAAATGGCAAGTGATCCATTCATGCAAATGTAGAATTAGCTTTTGTTTAAGCAATCAAGCTGATGCTGCTAGCTAGAGCGGATATATAAAGTGGATCCTAAATCAATCTACACAGTTAATTTGGGACTTCCTACCTTTTAAATATTCCCAGAATCATAAGGATGCCAAGAGCTGATCAGAGAAGATTCATTTCTCCTTCAGTAGAGCAGAATTTATGTCAGTGCACATCCCCACGATTACTCTGGGAGAGTTTCAGACTGCCAGAAATACCTTGAGAATTCCCCTATGGGTGATGCTGTGGAGGAAAAGGAAGAAGTGAATATTAAACATACAGTAGTCAATATTGTTTTATCATACCAGCACTGCTACAGAGCCTGAGCCAACCTGCTGTTCAGCACTGCTGAGCCTTTCCATCTCAGCTACAGCAATCTCTGCCTACTGCCACCCAATTAAAAAAAAAAGGCTGAGGGAGCTGGGTCTCTTGAGCTTAAAGGAGACTGAGGGGTGACCTTATTAATGTCTATAAATATGTGAGGGGTGGGTGTCAGGAGCATGGAGCCAGGCTCTTCTCAGTGTCATCTAACGATAGGACAAGGGGCAGTGGGTGTGAGCTAGAACACAGGAGGTTCCATATAAATACCAGAAGGAACCAGTGAGGGTGACAGAGCACTGGAAGGGGCTGCTCAGGGGGGTTGTGGAGTCTCCTCTGGAGATGTTTAAAACCCACCTGGATGTGTTCCTGTGAGACTTGGTCTAGGTGATCCTGCTGTGGCAGGGAGATTGGACTAGATGATCTTTTGAGGTCCCTTCCAGTCCCTAATGTTCTGTGATTCAAAAAAACCCCAACCTGTTCTCACATTGTAGCACAGGAGAGGCACCTTCCATCTCATCCAGTGAGGGAAACTACAGCTTCAAAGATTCAGCTGGCCTCAAAGCTCATTTGGAGCTAAAACCCCTATGAGGAATCCATCATGAGAAAGAGCTGATAGTTTAATGCCTTCCTGCCAAGAACTGTCTTTTGCTAGGAAGAGTATCATTCCTGAGATCAACTGGAGGTCGGTGTGTTCAATTCCAGCTCTAAGTTGGAATTGAGTTGGCGCAGAGGGATTCAATCAGGAATGGGTGATGCAGCTCCGAGAGTCACACGCTGACACCTCTAGGGAAAATCAAGTCAATTCTTAGTCAACCATGACCACTCAGTTCAGTTTGGTTTTTAGTTCCACTGGTCGTGGTCAGGAGGACTCAGTTCAGCACTGCATCTCGGTAACAAAAACCTCCACACGCAGGTATTGCAGCCGGTTTCGACGAAGTCAAACCCATCACCCTGGTGCTAACAAGAAAACTGAATACAATAAATCTCACAAAGATGGTGAGAGGGGCAGAGCTGAACCTCAGGAAAATTTGTAAAGCCAGAGGTGGGGTTCATGCATCTTCAGGATGAAGGCAGCTGCAACGTAACGCTGCAAAGCGCTGGCCATAAATTGCCACAAGGGATGGCGATGCCAACGGGGAGTCTGAGGGACTCGCCGAATAATAGTGCTGAAGCATCTGCTCTACAATATGGTTTGAACTTTGCAAAGCCCCACCGTATAACTCGCTTGTCACTTGGGCAGAGGAACAGATGACAGATCTGCCAGGAGTGCTCAGGAACAGGCCTAGTAATTACTTTTTTCCAAGGAGAAGTTTCTAAAGCAGCTGTTCTCACGGAGACAGCGATCCTGCAAATACAGACAGCAGTTAAAAAGTACAGTTCAATCTAGGGAAGGTTTCTGCAAAAGCAAGACATTATCAAAATGAGAACAGTGGCAGCTTCAGTTAGGTTACAGCACTAAACTATGAAGTTACAAAGCAATGGAGAAATGGTTCTCTGGAAGGGACCAGCTGGGCCATCAGGTCCAAGCTTTAATGACACGACAACAGCAGCAATTCCAGCTATCCACTAGAACACATGGAGATGCTTCTCCCTTTCTCCAGCAATATTCCAAGAACTGTTCTGAGAAACAACAGAACGAGTTGGGGTCCACAAGTGAATCCAGCAGCTCTTTGAAGAGTGTCTGAGCAGGCTACCAAGGCAGCTGCTAGGCTCATCAGTACGCTTGATCTTTTTGTGGGTGCCAACCAGATGGGAACCTCTCAGAAGTCTCTTAGTCAAGGAAAGTTCTCTCAGGTCTCTTGGGCAACACAAGATAAATCCAATGCTGTCAACAGCATTGTGACTGCTAAATGAAATTACTCTCATCATCTTTGCAAACTGGGTGTTGAGCAGTTCTGCTAAGGCTGGTTTGGACCAAGATGTTACTGGTTTTGATTGTACTTTGTCTCAAAGTGCCTGTGTCATTGCTCCTGATTTCCTTCCCTGATCCTTCCTCTGCCTTAGCTTTCATCACACAGAAATGGAGACAGACTAAACCAACAGAAGGGCTCATTTCCTCCTTTTGCAGCAGACAAACACTTGGTCTCTCTGTTTGCAAGGAAACACACCAGGTAAGCCACAGCAGCCATGCTGTGCCCACACAGCACTTGACAGCATGGGCACAGGCATGACATTGCCCTGGGGTTCAGCGGAAACGAGCTGATGTGGCCTTCACACATTTGTAAAAATATGAGCAGATCAAGTTCTGCCTCACTGGCCTGTTTAATAGACTTGGAGTCAATCCCTTTCACAGATGATCATCTCACTGGCATCAGCAGTCACACAGCTAAGACACTCTGGAGCCTTAAAAAGCACTGGATGCAGGTCACACGGCTCTGCTGGACTGGGGTTTTTAGGGGACTATGAACAACCTAAATGACTGGACCTAGAGGTACTTGGGCACCTCAGCTTTCATTGATTTGGGGTTTGGGCCAGTGGACTAATTTCTCCTCCAACAGATGTACTGCACAGGTGGGTGTAACAAAGCACCCCCCCGTTACCCAGCCCCCTGGATTGTACCCAAGTCACTGCATTTCTTCAGGGCAAGTGATCATCTCCTATTTAGATCCTCTCTGAACTGTCACACAATGATTCATCAAGAACCCCAGAACAAAGTGTTTTGATCATTTAAAAAATAAAATGCAAGCAAAGCAAAGATACTTGCCATGACATCTTTGATGATTTATAGATTAAGAGAGTCTCTCATGAGTAACAGTCATTTCTTGTGCCATCTCTTTTCTGGCTTTAAGAATTTTCATTAACTGAGATTAACACTATCTGGAAAATAATTAAACTAGCTTATAGAGCCTGGTCTTCCCATCAGTGTTAGTAATAATTAATCAGCACTATGAACAGATTAATAGCATTAAAATTCTAATTCACTGCATTATTTCTCAGCCCTGCACCACCCACTTCTATTCTTAGTTTCCTTGTGTGCAGAAAACAGTATTTCTAACACAGCACCAAAGGGAACAAATAGAGAAACTGAGATCAATCTTTGTTTTCACTGTCCCTGTAAGAAGATATCATTGACATAAGTGACCAGCAGCACTCACCGCTGATCTGTGGATCTCAAACCATCATTGAGGTTCCCTCAGCTCCTGATATGAGGGAACTGATGGACTGGAACTTTAGGAGTTAAAAATCCAGAGGTTTTGCTTTGCTGAGATGTGTTGAGAGATGCGCCGAGATGAATGTGGGGGGGGATGCTCTACGCTGTAGGCTGCAGTCAAAATTGTAGGTTAGTGAAAACAAAAGGATGCCTTGGATGGAGGAGATTGGGGATGAGAAAGTGTTGTCGGCCTTGGGGTAGCTGTGTACAGACACGCAGACAGGTAAGGAGGAGAGAAGAGGACAATTAATCTTCCAGCAGCAGAGCCAGATGGATAAGAAGGACCAATCAGCAGAGGATTCATCATCTTCAAGGCTGCATTCCGAAAGAGAGCTGGCTCAGGCCAGTCTTTGGCTAATGGCCTGTAAGGGCTCAGCATTCTTGCCAAAGGTAAGAAGTTAACCAGTTCACTGTGAAACAGGTCTTCGGTGCCAGTCAAAAGACCCCTGCCCAAGACCCCCAAGAACAACCGCGCAGACGTGAACAGGAGGAGTCAAGGGAGGGGTGCATGACTCCCACCCAACTAGCTGAGATATCCCCTCCTGTTTACAGATGTGCATGAAAAGGCTGGATATAATCTGATGAAATTCACGCTTCGGTGCACATGGTTTGGAGGATTTTCCTTCACGTGCCCAGCTCTACAATAAAGCCAACCTGCTCTTAACTCTCTGAGTTGGAGTTTGTTTTCTGCAGGTCACCCCCATCATCAAGATTCCCCGCTCAGCTCCAAAGTGAGGCAGCTAAAATCAGGATAAAATCATAGAAAAATAAAGCTTCTCTGCCTGGCACAACCCCATCTCTCCTGTTGTTTGCTGTTACTGTTCCACTCACCAACAAGCTGGGCCTAATATCTGTTGACATCACATGAAATGAAGCAGGGCCTTTCAAATCTTTTGGGACTTGAATGATTCTTACCTCCTGAAAAGGAAAAAAGTCAAGGGAAGAAAAACCCAGTAGCCCTGCAGGCACTGACACATTTGCCTTTCAGAAACCAACAAGCATCTGGTCCATTTTTCTTCAGCTCCCAGGAGGTAAGTGATGCAACACTCGGGTTTGTTCAGCCCAAATGAGCAGTAACTCTCATACCACTTAATTCCTACTTGGAGGAACAGGGAACTGCTTGGCAGCAGCCAGGGCAGCATTAGAGTCCTTGTTTTACTGCAAAATGAGTGGAAGGTCAGAGTCATCCCAAAGATCTTCTGCTCTTAACCAACATGGTGGAGCAGGTATCTTCATAGCTAAATCAGTGAGAATCCATCATACAGAGTAGGGAAGGATTAGCAGCAGGCACAGTTCACATTTCTGGGACAGCTGAAGGAGGTGCTGCATGGGTAGGAATTCTCACTGCCATCTGTAGTATCCAAAGGCCTGATTCTCATCATCCTCAGTGATCCCTGCTGTTCAAGCCCACAGCTGCCCAAACCCTGTGCAGAACAAGCGAGAGGCCCTGCATTACTGATGCCTGTGGCTGTGAAGGATTTGATGTGTTTTCAGCAGCATTAGGTGTTTTAGACACACTCCCTGCTTTTTGCTTGCTTGTGGAGAATCAGTGCACTGCTGAGGTACGTTTCTGCCCTTCACACCACAGCCGTGTTTTGCTAACAGAACTGCTGGCCAACACAAAATCAAACCCCCAGAACCCACCAGGTTATTCTGGCCACACCTGCATCAGATTTACTACCTCAAGACTTGCAATGGAGAGATAACAAGCAACAACTGTTCCCATCTGTGACTCTCACAGGAAAGAAGGGTTAGGACAAACCCAAAGTTAAAATGAAAGCAGAGGAATTAATGGAATCAAATGGGAGCCCTGCAGCTTCATTGGGCTCTTGCCACTCTAACTGCAGCAAACCTCAACGAAACAAAGCTGTGTTACAGGAAGAGTCCCCAGTGCATCTACATCCCCACCCTTACTGAGGTCACCACCATTTTGTTCTCTTTAGCATTTCACTTCCATTTACACTGTTTGGTTCCACTAAATACAGACAGAGAGGGAAAAAGCTCCAGGTAAACCACTTGCTCTGGGATTTCTCCATATCAAGCTGCTGTGCACACAGAGAAAGGAGAACCAGCCCTCCCTGGGGCAGAGTTTGTGATTCCAGCAGTTTATCAGGAGGGGACTGCATTAATTCTGTATTTCTTTATGTCGCTGAGGTTTCTTTAATTAACTTTTAGGTTACTCAGTAAGCCAAATACTACATCGTCTTTGTTAGAGGTGGATTAACCATTTCCTTATCACCAGGAACCACATTTTACTAGTGCAGCATCCTCCAAGGAGTACATCCAGGAGCCTGAGACCATGCAGAGTGCTGCAGCACACATTGAAAACCTGTAAGCCCCACACATCCAGTTTTTACAGCTTGAACATGCAGGAATAAGTGAATTTCCAGGTACTGCATAAACCTCTGAGCACAATGCTTAACCCACGTAATCCAAAAGCAATCCTGTTAGCAATCTAATGGTGTCTTCCAAGGAGAAGACTCCAATAACAGTTTGTTTACATATAATTGGATCCCCTTATATGTTTGTATTGTGCTTATTCCTGAAAGCTGTCAGAATTGAAAGGTCTCCTGTAATATTTGACTTGGTTTTTCACTCTAACCTGAGGGATTAGACATTACTCTGCACATAATAGCCCGGACAAATATGAATTTTGTATTAGCACTGATCAGAAAGTGCAGCCATCCCTCAAGGACCAGCAGCCAGGGCACACAGGGAAAACTGAGGCGATTGCTCTGATTTTTAAATTGCTTTTTATTTTGACTTGTTTTCTTCAGAAGCTCTTACTGTCTAGGATCAGCTTCTCTGTGTAAATGCGAGACTTCACACTTGAGAATTTTTAGTTATCAACTTTTTCACAGAACGTTGTTTACTTGCATCTGCACACTGAAGTGTTTGATTAAGATCTCAGAGCATGAATAGAAATGAGTAGCACTGACTATGCAATGCTTGAGGAGACCTCCACCAAGCTAACGCAACCGTGCAGCGATTTGCAGCTGCACGGCTTCCCACACCATTGCCCACCCTTCCCAGGCTCAGTCTGCAGAAGGAACAGATGATACTTCTGGGGTTGTGAACTAGATCCCCATTGCCCAGAACTCTGTCCCAATGAGGATTTGGCTCATTCTTATTTCTCTCTCTTGTACCTGGAGAAACGGTAACAAGTCCTGGAACACAACTGGCACAGACCCCCCTGCACGTGGATCTGCTTGCCCAGCCCAATATAACCTAGGCAGGAAGCCAAGGGGAGATGTCACCAGGAACACTGATCAGTGAAAACCCTGCTGGCACCACTGCATCCCATAATTCTGGCTCACAGCAGAACAGTCTTCTCCAGACTTTACTTTGGGGAAATCCTCATGTACAGAACAACCTGAAATCTGCAGCAGCACCAGTTCAATCCAATCACTCAACACAACAATCTTTTATACCTGCTCTGGCAGGAAACAAAAGATCCCACCTTCATCGCTTCCTGACAACTCCAGCCTGACACTCGTAAAGCTGTTCAAGCCAGCACACGAGATTTGTCAGAACAGGGCTGACATTTTAAATGAAGAATAACGATAAAACATCTAAAAGTCTGCTGCAGAGGCACTGGCTGATAACACTGGCAATTTGAACAACACCAAAGTGCTATCATGTAAAAAAAATCAAACCAGAAATTCTTTCATGTAGCTAAACATGGAGTTCAATGATGTAGAAGCTGCACGTTCTGATACAGAGGAGGAAATCTGCAAGTCCTTTTTTCATTGCTTAACATCCATGGACACTCTGCACTAAGAGCTACACTTGTTTTACCCTTCACAGGAGCATCACTGTTTCGTGAACACACAGTCGGTGGGCACGAAGCATTCCTCGTACCCAAACAAAGTCTTGTCCATTCTGATGTGCTAAGTTAGTTTGACTCCTTAAGCATTTTAGATGTGAGCAGTGCTTAACTGCATCAATAATGGTAAGTTACTTTATATAAATGAAGCTCATGGAGTTTATGGAGCTCACACCCACCTGAGATCTGTTAAAGAGACAACTATCCCACAGCACAAAAGCAGCACGGCCAAGTGCATTTCTCCGTAGCTGCAGAGCTGTCTCTCCTGTGGTCTGAAGGTAATTTGCCATGGAACATTGCCCTGCTAACATCACGCAAGTTGAAAGCAGGAGCAGAGGTGGTGGCAGCCAGCAGATGGTGGTGCAGGCTGCAAAGGACAGCCGAGCTCTTGGCAGTTCCTTGTTTATCAAGCTGCCTGGAGTGAGCCCTGGCAGAGGCTGTGCTCTCAGCCCCTCTTCTCCCAGGGTTCTGAAGGCAGGAGACAGGCAGCTCATTACACCATGGAGCCAGCTGCCAGAAAGTCAACTCTTGAGGTAGGCAAAGGCTGTGAATGAAGTCTGTGAATAACGTGAGTGAGCATCAGCTGCACTGTCACCCCACTGCCCTCAGCACCTTGCCCCACACCTCTGACACCAACACACACCCTCACGCTTCAAAAGACAGGGAGCTCTTTTAGGATAGGCAGATGTTTCCAGAGGTCCACTAAGCTAAGAAAAGCACTTTCCTAGCCCTTTAGTCTATTCCAGATTCCAATTTCCTATGCGCCACCCCCTCCTCCCCCAAGGTAAAACTCATTGCTTTGGGAACACGAAGATTTGTTTAACAATAGGGGTGATGCCCCACTCCAGAATTGCATAATTGGCAACCGAAGGGAAAAATCGTGCTTTAATTACTACTGTCTCTGGGAAAGATTTCAAATATTTGAGCTGGTTCTAATGTGACAACACGTTGCAGATTTGTTCATTTTAAAACTCGTTTATAGACCCGTGAGGCACCATTTGGAACAGCTACTGGAGACTGCTAGAATGACTGAACTGTCTCTCCTGGGGAACTCCCTGTTCCTTTGGGGATGTATGTACTGTACCCTAGCTGAGCAACAAGCCACTCTCATTCAATGCCTAACACCATCTCCCTTAATTAACTAAGCTCACTGGGAGCCAGGATACCTTGGATTCAGACCCACGTGCGCCAGTGGCTCTCTGACAAGGGAAATGAGTCCCTTTGGCTAACGTTGGCAGAACTGGCACCAAAAAGCTGAGAAACTCAGTCCCAAAGTCCTTCAGAATTGGTCACCTTTAACGCACTGGGTGTCCTCCCCAGTGAACCAGGACCAATTCCCAAACATCACACACATACTACAGACTAAAGGAGTTACTGTTCCATAATTCAGATGCAGCCAGAGACAGCCAAGCAAAGCCTGGCCCTGCAGGTAGGTCTCATTAGCCACTGCCATTAGCAGTTCACTTCATTAGCCACTACCATTCTCCTGCCCCTCTGTCTCAAACTCCCATCAAGTTTTCCTTCAGACCAGTGTGGTAAGAGGCTCAGCACTGTACTCAGCATTTAAACCTTTTTGATTGTCTTCCCCTTCTGCACTGAAGACTGAAAAATGAGCGTTGAAAAAGATCTCCTCAGTCAGCAACCTGCAATCCCTTTCGGCAATTAATCAACGACATACTTTGTCAACTTCTCCTTGTTCTCCTATGCCTTATGATCATGTTGTCATTTCATCGACACAATAAAAAGGGATTAATCTTCATTGCTGGGAAAATTGCTTTCAGGACGAAGGGTAGCAACCTTCGCTCTGCCCTGAGCCAGTGGTCCAGAGCAGAATGAATTCTTTTTAACAGGGATGCATTCATTAAGCCCTAGCAAGTGTATTTTCAAGCCCTGAAGATTATCATAACACAGATCTGTCACTCAGGACAGCACATTCATACAGCTACTGCTGGCTCAGCCAGGGGAACTGGAGGGTCACATGCAACCCAACAGGCTCATTAGGGTCGTCATGGGTATGGTGGTGCCATACACCTACAAATAAACACGGTAAAGATACCTGGTGCCACACAATCTTGTTTCGATGATCCAAGACTTGTAAGAACAAGTCACCGTGTTCTTACCTTTGCATTTCAGCTGGCCTGTCCAGACATCAGTGCTCCAAGTGCCTGAGACATCCGCTGGTTAATCGTAGCACCCTAAGTCTTTACACTGACAGTGGAACTTCAGAGCATCAAGTTCACCTGTTCCTTGCTTTTCTCATTGCTCAGTGTGCCTTTATCAGGGACTCACTGCCAGAAAATATTGGTTACACACAGAATCTCCATGGCTAGTACTATAAAGCCAGCCCTAGATTTACATTCGTGTGCTGACAGGCTCAGTGACAACCTGAACACCTTGTAGGCTCTTTATTACCAATGGGATAGAGGGATCATTCACCAACTCAGCAAGTCATTGTCTCAGCTTAATGTTCTGGTAGTTGAAGTATTACCGTAGAGTCTCACTCAAGTAAGAGCACACAGCTGTCCTCAGGTCTGTGCAGTGATACTGAGCTGCGCAACACCAGTAACACACTGGCACAAAAACAGAGGTGTGAAGTGAAACTTCCCTCCATGGACACAGCCAGTGCTTTAAGTTCTTCCAATGAGGGTTGGCTGTAAGCTAGCACAGTCACAGACGGTCCTTCACAGCATAGGGTTCAGTCATGGAACATAGGAGATTCCTCATCAATATGAGAAGGAACTTCTTCCCAGTGAGAGTGACAGAGCAGTGGAAGGGGTTGCCCAGGAGGGTTGTGGAGTCTCTTTCTCTGGAGACGTTCCATGTTCCTGTGTGACTGAATCTAGGGGATTCTGCTGCGGCAGGGGGATTGGACTGGTTGATCTTTCGAGGTCCCTTCCAATCCCTAATGCACTGTGATTTTGCAGGCCACAGCCAACTTCTGCTCTCTAGCATTTTGGGGTTAGTTTCAGAGGAACTCCACCAGCAGCACAAACAACTGTGCTGTTGTCTGAAGCAACAATTGAGTGTTCACATATCTGGAGGCTGATCAGTAGATCAGACACCCTCTTGCTCAAAAAGCCACCTAACCCTCTTGAGCCCCAGCAAAAGGCTCCAGGTGTCTGAGAGTGTAGTGCAGGGAATACAGCAATGGGAATACTCTGTTTTCTGTTTCTGGAAAACTTTTTGCTTCAGAAGTACAGAACTCAGATAAAACGTAGGTTCTTCACTGCCCAGGGGAAAACCAGCTCATTTTTTCAGTCTTCATGTTGGCTGCACTCCATCCTACACCACACTAGCTACAGTGCTACAGAGACACTTCAGCCTACCCACTGCAGATTACAGCTCCTAACAGATACCTCCTCCAGGGGCCATCAGACAAAACCTCCAGTTTCCAGCAGTGCGCTTCCCTGCTCCTGACACGCCTTCTGTAAAGCTCTGCTCACAAAATATTCACTGATGATTTCTCAGCTTCTGCTGCCCCAGCAGCACCACTGCTACCTGCCACAACCTGGAGCTCATGCACTGCTAGAGCTCTGGCTGCTGCACTTCATTTCCCTGATTAGACCGCAGGCCTGTCAGACACTGGTCCCACTCTCACTGATTGGGGAAGGTGGGAACAGGGACAGGAATTTCTATTTAATGGTTTTGTTACCATAGAAACTTTAGGGCTTTAGCAGAACCAAGTCACCTGCTAATTTTCCACACCAGCCATTATCCAAGCAGCACACAAGTTAGAGGCATTTCCTTGCCATTTCCCAAAGTAGGGGGGGGAAAAAACCAAACAGCAGTTTAAGAAGCTGAATTTACTAGTGATGTTTTGCATGAGACTAGGCTGCTACACCCTTGAGTGTCTAACCACATCCTACTAGGACAAAATCATGTGTGACCATGAGATGCTCCACCAAGGACATCAGCACTAGGAGAGACTTCCTATAATTTTCACTAACAGTCAATCTATTCAAATGAAATAAATCTGAACTCTCCAGATAAGCTCAACAGAAGCCCATTTGCAGAACACCAGCCAGCACACAACAATGCCACCAATTCAGCTTCCACCATCCAAGTAACAACAACCACACCACTGGCTTTTCAGGTTTCCCTAAACTCGTGCCCCCCCCAGGATGCCTCAAGCAAGTGTGTGACCCAGCACACAAATACAGTAATTCCTGAGCCTTGGACAAACAAGGAACTCACAACCAGGCTGCTGACACCCTCCTCATTCATCAAGAGCAGAGGCATCAGAAAGGAGGATTCCCTGCAGCTCAGCACTGGAATCACCTCGCGTGGCAGCCAGTTCCTTACAGTTTGTTAACTTTCCCAGTGGTAACCCCATGACTTGAGGTCTAACTCCTCTGTATTGAGGTGATCATAACAGATTAGTGATAAATACAAAGTAATTGATGTTTTCTCCATTTCCTCCCTCCCCCAACAAGCTTAAACTAATACCAGTAATTATGTGGAAGCATTTCCATTGGCAAGTTTGTACATTTCTGGCAGTAAAATCAATTGTTCCGAGAACAAATTTTATCACCAGGATTAATCACTGCTGTCCTCAATTACTGTATCACACAATTATCAGTGTTATTTGTGATGTCAAGTGTGCAGCAGGACATCTTAATTACAAAGTAAGACTGAAGAGTAGCTACCAAGTCTTTGACAGCAAATGAATGGGAAAACATTCCCAGTGATGGAGCAGTGTCTACCGTCATGTCAAGACTTCCCAGGAAGCTGCTGTAAGGATTTCTTGACCCAGCACAAGAACTGCATTCACAGATACCTGGTTCAAAGGCTTCACTACTACAAACTGCAATTGCTCAGCTGATTTATTTCTGCAGCAGATCTAGCTCTTGATCTTGAATTTCTAACTCATTTTCTTAGCAGCAACCACACCATGTTCAGTAAGAACAGACAATGACTGCACTGCTGTTATACTGGGCCACAGATAAATTGTATTTATTATGTGCTTCTAACTGTCTCACTTCCCAGTGCCCAGTAATTAATCTCCCATCCTGAACCTTCCAGCAGATCCCAAGGGATATTAATTCTTAGTGTATCTGCCAGGGAAGTGCATCCCCTTTTTTCCCCCCCCTAAAGGCTGCCCAGCTCCACTCAAGCATGTAAAGAAACCCTGCAGTTGAAGTGTACAGAGATGACAACCCCAAGCTTCGCCCCATTGTGCTGGGTGCCCATACAGCATCACCCTCAGCTGTTCAGTTGACCTCTGTCAGTCAAGAATTGTGACAGGCACCGGTGCTGGATTACATCTTGTTAAATTTACTGTGCCGCCCATGCAAAGACACCCACGACAAATCGGAACCTTTCTGCTGGGGGAGCTCATTTTCTCTAAGGAGGGCCTCCTGGGTCCATGGAGAAGCACCAGAGCACAAAGAGCTCTTCACCTCAGCTCATTGTCACCCAGTGTCTACATGAGCCTGGGAGGAGCCAGCACAGGGTACCAGAGCCATTCTCTCTGGAAGACAAAAGGCCCTTGCCTTGGCTGGTCCAGGAGCTTTCACTGGTCATCCCAGCACACAGATGCACTTAGGCAAAATTGCAGACTTCCTCTTTTAAGTGATACTAATTTCCTTTTGTGTACCCAGCCTTGGACAGGTCACCATGCCTCATTAGCCACAGCACCTCCGGTAGCCAGCTCCCAGGGTTCTGGGCTTGGGAATGCCATCCCACTGAGTCAGTCCTTAATAACTGTTAGTTAAGTAATGCTTTAGGAACCCAAGGAAATTATGTATTTTAAACATACAAGTATTATTAGTAGTAAGCAATAGAAATGACTGCTCTGGAATAGAAAAACATTTCCTGGAAGAATCTGTGCCAGCCTTAATTACCCTCCCATTGTATTTCATCTTCATGCTCCCCACACTGGAAGGGAGGGGTGGGTGGAAGATAATTGGAACAAGGTGAAAATGAGCTCTCATTAAATTGCAGACTACACAAGCACTCATTCCATGTGAGCGGGCTGTAAATATGACTTTTAATGAAGTTATGACCTGCTTGCCAATAAAAGTCATTTACTTCACAGTATTACAGTTAATTATACACAGCCGGAGCCATTTATTGCCCATCCCTTGTTAACTCTGCTGGGCTCACTAACCCTTCCACAGCCCTGTGCTTATCACATCTCCTGGGCAAGGAGAGGTCCAAGAGGCTGCAGGACTTTCACGAGTGGGAGTACAGATGCTGCCTGTAAGAACCCCTGTGAAAGTGCAAATGCTCCAGCTCAAAAATGAATTGTGAGCTCAAGTCTGGAAACAAATCTGTGGAAATCCACAGCAAAAGGACTAAGGCAGCAACTACCTGAAAGGATGTTGAGGAGAGGTTGGTGCTGGTCTCTTCTCATAAGCAGCTAGTGATGGAACAAGAGGGAATGGGTTCAAGTTACAACAGGGTAGGTTTAGACTTGATGTTAGGAAGAATTTTTTCACAGAAAGGGTAGTTAAGCATTGGAATGAGCTTCCTAGGGAGGTGGTTGCCATCCCTGGATGTGTTTAAAGATTGTTTGGATGAGGTGTTGAGGTATATGGTTTAGAGATGGACTTGTAAGGTAGGGTAGATGGTTGGACTCTATGATCCCAGGTGTCCTTTCCAAACAGAGTGATTCTGTGGAGAACATGAGCAGAATCACCAGAAGAACATGGCAGCAGCAGGTCCAAGTCATCAGAACTACAACACCTCTACAGGCACATGAGGGACAAGAAGTTTAACACGTGGAGGGGGGGGTGTTAAAAAGGTTTGTTCCTAGCAGTCTCTTCTGGTCACAACAGGAGTGGGAGCAGGTTATAAACCACCCTAACCTGCTGGCAGAACAGTCAAACCCAAGACCAGCATTAGTCTAAACTGGTGAACACCCAGATTAGGAAAAGGACCCAAACTCTCCACCCAGCCTGTTACGCAGCCTTGGCAGAATACTGCAATTTGCTAATGAAGACTAATTATCCAAATAATTCAGCACGACTATCTATTTCTGACCACCGCAAATCATCCTGCTGTTCCTCAAAACCTGTTTGTTCCTCTCCCTTCTCTTATTTTAAGCCCCTGACTGTTCCAAGTGCCTTTTATTTAAAGAGAAATTGGTGCCTACTGTGTAAACTCCTGCAGGGAGCCCTTTAACAGAGACTGCTGCAATTTTCCCCAGGAATACTCTAATAATTACAATGGCTGGGGACTTGCACTTTAATAACAAAGATAAAGCCACAAAAACCTGATGAAGCCTTTAACAAATAAGTCCACACAAGAAACAAAAAATGAGCATGATGAAGCCAAAGGGCCTTCTTAAGACATAATGGGCTGGAGACAAACACAGGCCATTAAAAAAGTATCAGACAGCAGAGCAGCAGCAAACAATTAACCCGTCAGATTAACTGTGAAGGCATCTCTGCCTTCACAGAGCTTCTGTTCTAGTGATTGAGATCAGACTCAGTGCCGCAGATTTCTTGGTATTATTGCCACAGCTGAGAGAAGAGGGGTACAAGCAGGAGATTAAAAAAGGTCCCTTCCAATCCCTAATGTCCTGTGATTCTGTGAAAAGGGAGGGCACAAAGAACATACGAGGAAGAAGATGTGGAAGGAGCCAAAAAGCATGAGATGAGGATGCCATGGGGCCTACAGGGGTTGGTGTCAGCAAGTGGTATCATCACACAACCAAGCCAACAGTATTACACAGCCCCAGAAAATGGGTTGGTTTGCATTCAGACTTAGATTTACAGGCCACACTCCGAGTGTGATTTCTGCTCAGAAAATGAAGGTTTTGAATGGAATTAAAAGACCTGCCCAGGCATGAAATCCAGAGGGTAGATCCAAATTCCTGTTCTGTGTAAAGCCAGCAGGAGAGCCTCACCAGCAATTATAAGGTCACTGCTGGAGCAGCAGAACCAAGCTGTAGCTGAGGGCATGACTGAACACACCTACGTACTAAGAGCTTTTCTTCTCCACGTTCAGAGCATGAACTAACCACGGCTCACTGTCACATCCTCCAGTCTGCCCATCTTCACAGCCCAAGTGCATCACTGCCTCTTGTCCAGAGGCCCTTGTCTTACTTTGCCTTGATGCAGATAAGTAGAAGCTCTACCCTGCTGCAGGAGATGATTAGCAAAGGAAGCAAAGACAGGCATGACTCATTCTCCTAGGCATTAGACTAGTCATGAGGCAGAGACAACTAATTCAGCCCCCTTCTTACCAAACACAGAGAAGTGAACAGCAACATATTAATGAGAGAATGAGCTGCAGCTCACAAAGACAAAAACTTCAGGAAACACGTTCTAATGGCTAGAGTGGTTAAGGAGCAGAATTCAGTAACTACAGAAGGCTGTTTAATCTGCTGCATCTCTATCCCAATGGAGATTTTTAAGAAGAGATTAAAAAACACACACAGGAGGGGTGTTAAATCTTGCTGAACCTGCCTTTGAACACATGACCTGACGAGAGCCTGCTCAGTCTACTTCTCTGTAATTGCATGTTGCCAAAGTCTCTGAAATTCAGCCTTTACTGAAAAAACAAATGTAAAGCCTGAGTGCCTGGATATGACCATGCCTTTCCCCAGAACCTGGGAAGGTAATTAGATCCCATGAGCATTGTCACACCAGCTTACCACCACAAAACCTCATGTTTCACTACATAGTTTAGCTACTAAATATAGTCACTGAATACTGCCTTGTTTAAATACTGCCTCATTTGACTACTCAAGCCACCCGACACTGCAACTGCAGCAAGGTGTCTGCACAAAGTGCTATTGTACGAGAACGTTCAACACGGCATCTGGCCGCACAGACACAGCATGAGGAAGGCACCTTCCTCTCTCACAGCCCTAATGTTCAGGGAGTGGACAGACAAGGCACAAAGAAAGTCTCTGGTGCTTCTCAACACAACATGGACTTGCAAAAGCAGCACCAAGCCTCAAAAAACCCCAATCACAGAACAAAATACAACCAAACATAACACACAGCAGAACAAGAACCTCAACAAGACACACACCCACCATATGTGAGAAAAGCCAGAACAGCCACAGGTCAGCAGTGATGGTGATAACCACCCCAGGACAGAGCTGAGGGTCTCTCCACAAAGCACAGCCTGGCTTAAGCAGGAAGGGAGGCGGGGGGCTGGGCTGAAATGGATGTGCCAAGCCAATGGGGTGGGGATGGACAGGTGGTGCCATCAGCCTGGGCAGGTGGTCCCTGTTCCGTGACCTCAGAGCCTGGAGGTGATGTGCTACAGCTTTCAGGGAGTTTTCTAAGGAAATACTATTTTTCCTTTTGCTAGTTTCACTGTAAAACAGCAAAACTCATGCAGCCAACGCTGCTCCAAGTAAGGTTTCTGTACTGACATTGTCAATCAACACAAGGGAGGGCTGGGAAGAGAGAAACCCCTTTGGGAAGTGAGCATTCTCCAGCTGCAGCACATCAGTTAACACTCTTTGTTTTATAAGTTGATGAAGTTATTGCTTCAGCTAAGCAATAGCTGAAGGGACTTTTGCAGTAGCTGTATTTACAGGTCAGCATCTTCTTTCTCTCCAAAGATCTGTGCTGATGAGAGGTTTCAGCAATGGAGAACGTGCACCCTCAGCTTTTCTGTTCCTGGTCACTCACAAGGTTTGGGATTTGTGTGTTTCCAGCTGTTCTCTAGGTTTCTGCAGGATTACAGGTTAGTGGCAAAGGCCTATCTTCTTATTGCTTATGGCAGGTTGGAAATCAGGATGAGTTAAATGTGTCACTGCAGTTGAGCAGTGAACAAAAGGAGAGGGAAAAGAAGAAGGAAAACCTACTTCAGGAAGCTTTTAGTCAGCTTGTGTGGGTGAAGGTGGGTAGATAATGTAATGGAAAAGCAAATATGCTGTTCAAAGAGGATTTAACAAGTTTCTTTTTCAACACAGGGTGACAGACTCATAGCACTAACTCATTCTAAAGCTATTCCCAAAAAATTCTACCTGTGGTCCCTCGATTCTCAACAATTTGCTTTCTCCCCAATTTAGAGGCCTCCGCTTTCACAAATATTTTTTATTATGATAATAGCTCTCCTATTATTCTCTCACTTTTTATTCAAACAAAACCCAACCAAATCTCCACAGGATTAGATGTGTGAAGGAATAAGCACAGCAGAGCCCAGATTTGGCTTGCAAGGTTTCCTCTTTTTCAGTTTCTCCAATTAGCAATTACGGAACAACGTTAACGAGCGAACACTTCAGTCAGCGCCAGCGTGAACGTCAACAGATCATCTGTCTGCTTGCACAGGTCTTTTCATAGTGCTGCTCCACGCCAGCTCCCTCGAGCTGCTGCATCCCAATAAAGTCATCTTAAATCCAAAGCTGGGACAGCCCCCTATTTTAACACTCACAAGGGGGTTTACTATAATAAAGAACAGGCCACGGGAAGAAGGAAAGAGCAGCAAGATTTAGAGGTTACTGACAGTTTAACTTCTTTGATTCCTAATCCGGCTGCAGACTGGGTTATTTTCGATGCTCTGTCTTATCAAGCTGCCTAATCCTTCCTCAGAGGAGTTCAGGGAGGGCTTCTCAAATACATGTTTTGGAATTAAGAGGGAAGCAGATTACCAAGAACAGCCTGATTCAGATCACATCTACGGGTGGATATCCACAGGAGCAAAGACTAAACCAGGCTCCTGTTCATGGTAGCTGAAGTGTAATTTTGCAAATGCTGCTTTAATTTGGCTCACAGCAGGGCCCTCAGCTCAGGAGCAAAGTCTGCACGGGGAAGTGGGGAACCAGAGCTGGCATCTGCTGTGCCTCAGCCCTGGCTGTTAGACAAGGAAATGCAGTCAGGAAGAAGAAAGCACATCATCAGAGCTGCAATCCCAAGGTCTGCAGCTGTAGTTTTTAGTTGAGAGATTTTAGAGACCACATGTCACATTCCAGTGCTTGGAAGAGGTCAGTGGTACTACCTGAAAGAGATGGAAGTGAAGATGAGAGAATGGTCACAGCCGTGAAGTGAACGATTGGATGAATTCTGACTCTGAAGGGCCCTTGACTGCACCTGGGCAACATCACAGCTTTGTTAGTTTCTCAGAGATGATCAACTAATGGTGTGAGCAGCTGTGATAAGGGGGCCTCTTGTTTACAACAACATTCCAGATAGCCCATTTTCCTTTCTAACAGCACCTTTTTCATCTCTATGCCAGGAGTCTGTCATAGCAAGGAGCTATAAATTACTGCCACAACATGCTCCTTTACCACCTACAGCCTTTCTGGGGTGATATACACCCCATAAATCTTACTGACATTCTTTTCCATGGCTCTCTTAAAGCTCTTTCCTTTCTCTTCTCCCTTCCTCTCTCCCCTCTCTTTCTCCCTCTGTACTGTGAAGAAGTCCAGCAGTTCCACCAGAAAGCAAAAAGCAGCATGAAGCAGAATTTAATCAGATTTTGTGGAGAAACCTGAAGGTGAACGCAGTAAGAAACTAATTGCCTCTGGATACAGAGTCCTGCTTCTTTAAGAACCTCTCAAGGCAGGAATTGCTACAGGGCTCAGCAGTGACAATCAGCTCTTTTACATAAAATATCAACAACAGATTTGGTCCTCGTAATTCAGTTCATTACAGAGTTCCTTCCAGAGATCACTCACTGCTGTGAGTAGCCACATGCTCCAACGGAAATGGAATTACATTAGTTTTTTGGAATAACTGTGTGTCACGGGAGAACACTTGGTCGATGGGCAAGTGATGAATCTGGCACCTAGAGCTCTTCAGTTTCCAGTTTCAAACACGGTAACTCACAGAGATCTATAAACACAGGAGCCTATGAGCATTAATTTCAGTGCATTTAGATTTCATAGATTCTCTTAGCAAAGAAATTGCTTAAATGATTTATATAATACTTTCAGCTGAAATCTTCTCGCTGGCTCATTGGACAGCCTGACACTATCACAGACATGTATTTCTATTATTCCTTGTTTCATTATTTATTTTGCTCTTTGTTCCGTTACAGCTATTCTATTTAGACAATAACATCTCTGTCAACTGCAGTTTAATTGGTATCTAAGGCCTAGTCTGCATTTACATTTTACTGGAATAATCATGTTGGTAACGGGTGTGATTTTTTTATAAGAGAGTTATGCTGCTGGGAACCCGTCGGCGGATGCCATCAGGTTAGAATTAAAGTGATTTATACCGCTTTAGCTCTTCCCCTGCACTATGGGAACAGCCATTTAATTATAAACTATGTTTGTACTGACACAATTATATCCACAATCCTGCTTTACTTCTCCATTCGTCATTTGTCTCAATGTAAATTCAGCCGGAGGAGAGCGGCGCACGCAACCCCCCTACTCGTGAGATCAGCAGAGTCCTGAACATCCATTTGGTCGAATTCATCACCAGATAATTCTGTCCCTGGGGCTTTAATCTCTAAAGACCCTGATGGGTTTGTGAGCATCGTAACCGCTTGATTTGCATTACAGCAGTAATAAATGACTCCCAGAGTGCTTAAAAAAATAACATTTATGGCACCTCCTTGAAGCAAATAGGATCAATAGCACAGGAAGGTGTTAAATTGCTGTTACTTAAAATGTAGACCAGATTAATTTAACCCTTAAAGCTCTGTGTGCAGCAGGTGCAATAAAACACTTGAACTGTTCTGATCATTGACAAGAGAATCAAGTTTCTGCTGCACAGTTCTGTCATCTCCTACAGAAGAAGCAAAAAGCCCTGAACAGATCGGACATGGGGAACCCCCAGTCTGGTTCCTTGGTGCAATATGAGAGAGCACCTGGCACAGGGGACTGTGCTCTGCACCTCCCAGAGCCTAAAAGACAGCACACGGAGGGAGTTACTGCAGCTGCACTTGGACTGCTGAGACCCTGGAGTTCAGAGAAGGGGCTGTGCAGGAGAGGCTAGGGGCTGGGGACATTTACAAGCCACCGTTATTGCTGCCAGATCACCAGTGCTGCAAACAGGCCCCTGTACTGAGGGAGGCTTTGGGGCAGTTTACTGCTCCCTCCTGGGTCACGGGGGTGGATCCTGCCCTCTTTCCCCTTCCCCGCACTCCTGGAGTCGCAGCACAGCCTGGCCTCGTCCTGAAGTGCCCACAGAGACCTGGCCTCGTCCTGAAGTGCCCACAGAGGCCTGGCCTCGTCCTGAAGTGCCCACAGAGGCCTGACCTTGTCGTGAAGTGCCCACAGAGGCCTGGCCTCGTTCTGAAGTGCCCACAGAGGCCTGGGCTTGTCCTGAAGTGCCCATAGAGGCCTGGCCTCGTCATGAAGTGCCCACAGAGGCCTGGCCTCGTCGTGAAGTGCCCACAGAGGCCTGGCCTCGTCGTGAAGTGCCCACAGAGGCCTGGCCTCGTCGTGAAGTGCCCACAGAGGCCTGGGCTTGTCCTGAAGTGCCCACAGAGGCCTGGCCTCGTCGTGAAGTGCCCACAGAGATCTGTGCTCGCCGCAGAGGCAGGAGATGGTTCAGAAGAAGCTCGGAAGAGAGCAGCCAGAGGCAGCAAACAAGGACTTTACCTCAGCCTCGTGGGACAGAAGGTCTTCGCTGTCTCCCGTCTCTGTGCTGCCGGGGTCGGCGGCCCTGCCAGCAACTGGCAGGAGGGTGTTGGGATGGAGCCGCCGGGGGCAGTGCCCACACTCGGGGTCCGTCCGGCCCTGCACAAAGGGGTGTCTGAGGTGGGAATCTCGCACCCACCCCGCAGGGTGCCCTGTCCTGGGGCTCTGGTTCCCGTGCGGGGAAGTTAAATAAAAAGCACGATAAAAGGCAAAAGCCAGAGTGGAGGGGCTGGCGGAGCAGCGCAGGGCTGCAGGTGCAGGCAGAGCTGTTAATGACTGAACCGGCTGCGCCTGCGGCCTCGCGTGGGGATGGCGCTGGAAAGTTCAGGAAAGTCTGGGTGAGACCAGAGCTGAGCTGGACTGGGCCCCCGACCTGGAGTTGAAGATCCCCATTGTGGGGTCAGGCGTGCTGTTTCCTGGAGTGTGGGGCTGGGCAGCAATGAGAAGCTTCTGTCCTTGAATAGAAGGTGAGCAGGAGGCAGGTTTTGAAGCCTTAAATGGGTCTTTGGATAGAGTTTTATCCTTTTCGTTGGTGATTCACAGAATCATGGAACATTAGGGATTGGAAGGGACCTGGAAAGATCATCTAGTCCAATCCCCCTGACAGAGCAGGATCACCGAGACCAAGTTGCACAGGAACACATCCAGGTGGGTTTTAAACATCTCCAGTGAAGGAGACTCCACAACCTCTCTGGGCAGCCTGTTCCACTGCTCTATCACCCTCACTGTGAAGAAGTTTGGTGGTGTTGGAAGGAGAGGAAACTGCCCCCAGTTGCTGTTTAAAATCATAACTTTTAGTTATTTAATGCATCATGAACTTTAGGAGGGAACCCCCCCCAAATGCATTGAGTGCTCACAAGACTAGCACCAGCCTGGCCAAGTTCTGACCTCTCCCTCCATTAACTGGATTCCAAGCAGAACAATTAGCCTGGCTAACGTGACCGAGATAAATATAAACTGGTGTTAATTCCTGTGGAAAAAATTGACTGTTGTTAATGTTAAAAGGATAAATACAACGGCCCTTGCAGGAGGATCAATGCAGGGGAGCAGTACTCAGGCAGGTGCTGGGAAAGCCCAGATGTGTGCATTGTTGCTGACTTTTCTGAGCAGTTGAAGAGCTGGGACTGAGGTGGGAGCTGGGCAGTAAACTGGGAGAGAGGCAAAGGTTTTTCTTCAGGGCTCATCTGGACTATTTCTGCGCTTGACCACTGGCTGGGTGAGCTGGTGGCTGCACATGTGTGGAGGACACGCAGGTGAAATGAGTGTGGAGGAGAGCCTGGCTGCTGGCAGCCCGTATGGGAGGTTCTGGGGTTTTGAAGTGCTGTGGTGTAGCTCTGGGCAGTGAATTAATGTGGCTGAAGTGTTTTCTTTATGTCATCCCCTTCAAAATGTGGTAGAACCTTGGGCAGGTCCAGCGCACAGTGCAGTGGTGTCCACAGGCTTGTTGTGAACATGCATTTTCTGGAGATTCTGCTGCAGTGTCCTCAGGCAATTCTCCTCCTAGGTTTGTTTGCTGGGCTGCAGCTCCTGCAGAAGGAGCTGGTTTCTGGTGTGGTTTGGTTCTGGTGTGTGTTTCAGTGGTTTGGGCTGGATGTGGTCAGTGATCCATGCCCATCTGTGAGACTGGATCCAGCCCAGTGCAGTCGGATAATCCTGTTCTGGTTGGTTTTAATCCGATTAATTTTCTCAGTACCACTCGAAAATAGAAACCATAACTAGAAAAATGGCTGAATAAAGCACAAGTGGTATTTTCTGGGGCTCTGTGAGAGGGATTATAACAGTGTTCTAATATCCCTGCAGTGTGATATTCAGATTGAAGTGGGTGAGCTACTGTGGATGAAGTGCTGTGGTAACTTTTCATCTCCAGGAGCAAAGTAAAATAAAGGGAGTCTAATGAAAGCTACTTGAATTGCCCTTAAGCCATGCAGTGTGATCTAATTCTGAGATCATAAGAGAAATCCTCCTTGAGGCAAGGCCCACAGTACAGAATGAGGGGTAAGGAATCCTCCCATTCCCTGCAGCTGGGATGCAGGTGGCTGAGGGTGGGATGGGCACATGGGACCTCCTGGTCCCCACTCCCACAGCAGTGGGTCGGAAAAGAGGTGATGGGCACTGGGGAGAGCCTGGGCTGGTTCCTTCTTCAGTCCCTATATTTGGGGAGGAATGTCTGCAGGGGTTTGCTTGAAGCTGGGTGGTAGGAACACAAGACGGGAGCTAAAGCCTTTCTGAGATGCCAATAGGATGCAAAATCAATATCCCTGTTGTTCAAAGAGCAGAATGAGCAGAGGGTTTAGAGTGAAACTAATGGAGGACCAGCAGAGAAAAGGCTCAACTGCGGTTGCCATGACAAATAATGACCAAAATATGAAGCGTTTTAAAAGTAACGTTGCAATAAAAAATATCCTGTGGGTTGCCCAGTTATAATTGGGCTGGGCCCTGTGGGCACTTGTTAGGGCTGAGAGTAAGTGCTCTGCAGGATACACAAGCAGTGTGTGCTCGAGGTGTGACTTGAGGAGAGAGGGAGAGCTGTAGGAAAAAGGCCTGAATTTAATTCCTCAGAAATCTTTTGTTTGTTTTCCACCAACTAGAACTTGGATGACTGTTTCTGTTCCTTCTTCTGCAATAGTGCATTGGTTTGGGAAGCTGGGTTGCCTTTGTCACCCGGCTTAGCCATCTATGAAAACAGACCTTGGAAATGTGTGAGGGAGTGAAAACAGCAGGGGGAAGAAAGGAGGTGTCAAGTAGCTGTTGACACTCGGTGATTCCCTGCTGTGTGAGACAGGTTGGGAGGTGAAGCACAACTGGACACCTAAAGTAATGAGGGCTACTTGTCTGAAGAGGTGCTGGAGTATTACAGATGAAGGAGGTGGAGCACCTCCCTTATGAGGAGAGGCTGAGGGAGCTGGGTCACTTGAGCTTGGAGAAGAGGAGACTGAGGAGTGACCCTGTGAATGTCTATAAATATGTGAAGGGTGGGTGTCAGGAGGATGGAGTCAGGTTCTTCTCAGTGTCATCTAGTGATAGGACAAGGGGCAGTGGTTGTAAGCCGGAACATAGGAGGTTCCACATCAATATGAGAAGGAACTTCTTTATAGTGGGGGTGACAGAGCACTGGAAGGGGCTGCCCAGGGGGGTTGTGGAGTCTCCTTCTCTGGAGACATTTAAAACCCCCCTGGATGTGTTCCTGTGTGACTTGGTCTGGGTGATCCTGCTGTGTCAGGGGGATTGGACTAGATGATCTTTTGAGGTCCCTTGCAATCCATAATGATTCTATGATTTTAGGCATCATGCAGATACTGACAGCTGGGAGTTTCTTTTGCTCTGAGAAGCTCCTTTTTCTCTGAGAAGCTCCATGAGTTAGCAGCAATCTCAATGCAGGAAAATAATCCAGGAGAGCAGGAAGCACACGATGGTAATATTTGCCCTGCTTCCATTGGCCTGTAATGACCATGGGCTGTCAGAAGGCAGTAATTCCAGCGGGGAGTGACGCTGCCGCAATAACTGTGTAAGGGAAGGCATCAAGCATTCATGACCATATCCAAGGCTTTCAGGTCCATAAACCTTCTCTGAACTCAAGTAATAGAGTTATCAAAAAGAGAGAGCAACTGTTCATCATAAACGGGGGGTATCCACGGGCCTCATTGCAGTGTTATAGGGTATGGAGTACTCTGGTGTAATCTGTTGTGTAATTTATTAGCCCGTACCCGGCAGACCTAAACTTCTGGCTTTTTCCCGATCCTTTACCCCTTCTGAGGACAAGCACATGATTGTGTGCAAACATTGTCGTGATTTGTGGTGCTTCTCTCACATATTTCATAGACAGGGCTCTGTAGCACTGTTTCTTTGCTGTCTTACTGGTAACCCAGACAGGCAGTCTAGCTTGCAGACCCTTCCAGAGGACGTTCTTGTGTCGCAGCTGTGTTTTAGTCCATGTTAGATGTTGGGTGTGTTGCTTGTCTCTCAGGCACTGCTTGCACTGGATCTGTTAACAGCTTTCTTTAATGCACTGCATGTTTTAAATGGAGTGTTACGTGACCTGAAGCTTTCTGTGAAGCCACTTACACACCTCCACACTCCAGTCAATGAAAATCCTGCTCTCATCATCCACATCCTGTGGAGTTTTCAGTGTGGGCTGCAGCTTTGTGCTGTGGGCCAGTGGAGAATGGCTTGTACAGCAGTGCGTGCTGGGTTTTGCTGTCCATGGGATGCTACAGGGGTCAGGAAATCACAGCATGGCTAGGGACCTTAAAGATCATCTAGTTCTAACCCCCTGCACAGGCAGGGACATTGCCACTAGATCAGGTTACCCAGGGTCCCATTCAACCTGCCCTTCAACACTTCCAGGGATGGGGCAGCCACAACTTTCTTGGGCAACCTGTTCCAGCATCTCAGCACCCTCATGGCAAAGAATTTGCTCCTCATGTTCAACCTAATACATATGGGCAGTGCTGTTTAAAAATGGATTTAACTATGTTCTAAAGCAAGTTTGGCTTTGTTTTGGCACTGAAAACCCTGGTGAAATGTGTTGTCACAGGCTTTAGCAGACTTTTAGATTGTGCTGGTAGGAAAGAGATGACAGGCTGGGCTACAAATTGTTCTCATACAAAAGGATGTTTTAGAACTATTGTAGACAACTTTGAACAGCCTTCATCAGGAATAAAGGTCCGATTATAATGCAGTGTGGGGTTTTGATGCTCTGCTGTGTTTTATTAGCTCTTGAAAGATGTTGGGAACCCTTGCTGAAGCCATTGCTTAATTGAGTCCCCTATCTTTGCAGGGAAGAGGTTGACTTTAAAGAGGTTCAGCTGTTTTCCTTAGGAAAAGAGATTTTTCAGATGTCTTTGTGCAAGCATGGCCACATTGGTTATCAGCTGCCTGCCCCTTAAGTGTCCTGCTCAGGGGTTGGAACGGGCTGCTCAGGGAGTTGGTGGAGTCTCTGTCCTTGCAGGGGTTCAAAACACATGTAGATATGGCCCTAGGGAAACAGGGTTTAGTGGGCAGGTTAAGGTTGGGTTGCAGGTTGGACTGGGTGATCTTGGAGGTCTCTTCCAACCTTAATGATTCTGTGGGTCCTCTGTCACTACTGAAACCTGAGATTTCCAATGGAGGACTTGCCTGTAGCCTGCCTTGTTAAGGGTGTGGGAGGACATGTTCTCTAAGCCTTTACTTTTGCCTCAATGTCTGGTTCTTTGCCCTGGTTTAGAAGATTTTTTTCTGCAGTGTCACAGTGAAGCTATTGCAGAAGAACCTATTGCAGAGCACAGTCATTCCTTTCTAACCAGATTAGAGAAAGTGCCCAGGGACAGCAGCAGCAGCTCTGCATCTGAAGCAGATACAGCCTGAAATTACAGGTGAATGTTTTTCAACTACGATAATTAAATCACAGCTACAGCTTAGATTCAAAGGAAGATTCCATCTCAGTGGTTTGTTTCAGAACATCTGGAAACACATTTTGGTGTTAGTGGGTTTTGAATCAGGTTCTACAGTGTATTTGGTGGGAAAAATCATTATGGCTTTATGTCCAGACATCTTTGGACCCAGAAGAGAAACCAACTTATTTGTTCATCCTACTAACTTTGTAGTAAGCAGCTGAATTTCTGAAGGCAGTCTCAAACACCAGCAAGTCTGATGTGGCTGCCTGCCTGGCTCAGGGCTGTATGTGTGGACACTTCCTACTGGAGGAAGTAATAAATATATTGCATGGATGAACATGGTAGAGATCCTAAGGAGAAGATTTGATGTTGTAAAGACCCGTCTGTGTACTTGGTGTGTGGTTGCTGTTGAGGGGGTTCCCACAAGAACAGAGAACAGAGCAGTATTCAGGATTTACCTGCATTCAGGCAGACTCTGCCATCCCACGTATTGTGTCCAGTTCTGGACTCCTCAGTTCAAGAGGGATGTGGAGCTGCTGGAGGGAGTCCAGTGTAGGGCAACGAGGATGATGAAGGAAGTGGTGCACCTCCTTTTTGAGGAGAGGCTGAGGGAGCTGGGTGTCTTTTTAGCTTGGAGAAGAGGAGACTGAGGGGTGACCTCATTAATGTCTATAAACATGTGAAGGGTGGGTGTCAGGAGGATGGAGCCAGACTCTTCTCAGTGTCATCTGGTGATAGGACTGGGGAAAATGGGTGTGAGTGGAAACATAGGAGGTTCCACATCAATATGAGAAGGAACTTCTTTATAGTGAGGGTGACGGAGCCCTGGAAGGGGCTGCCCAGGGAGGTTGTGGAATCTTCTTCACTGGAGATGTTTAAAACCCACCTGGATGTGTTCCTGTGCGACTTGGTCTGGGTGATCCTGCTGTGTCAGGGAGATTGGACTGGATGATCTTTCGAGGTCCCTTCCCACCCCTAACGATTCTGTGAGTCTATGTCCTTAGTCCCTTGTACTCTCCACATCTGAGAGGTGCAGTGTGATTTGAAAGTGTTTTGATGAGCAGGTCTTGCCCCAAGCTTCGCTGCCTTGCTGCTTGCAGCGCGGTCCCTTGGTTGTGTGCTCTCACGTGCAGCCTGTCGGTGCTGCCTGCGGATCACATGAAATACTTCTCCCTACACCTGTCTGAACTCCGAAGCGCTGCAGTCAGGCCGTGCATGTAAATAGCCGATGGGAAGCACCGCGTGGATTTCAGCCTTGCCCTTTTGGCATCTGTGTTTTCATCTCTGAGCGGCACTTGTGTCTCACAGGGCTGCGATAAATTAGCTTTTTAGTGAATCGGTTACGGTGGATTTTTTCGGAGAAAGCAGAAGGAGCCGTTACACAAATATGCAAAACTTTGCTGGTAACAAACTCGGGGAAAAAAAGGCTAATTAGTGTAATTACTGTCATTATAATTCTAATTTCACTGCATAGACTTGTGCTGCAGCAACATCAGAGCTGTCACATTTGCAAACTGTGTAATTATATGTATTAAGTTCTGTCTCTGCATCCAATGTGTAAAACGGGCTGATACCTTCAACTGCTCAGAAAAAGAAGTCAGTGTCATTGAAGGGCTGACTTAACCCCCTTATTTTTCTGATTACTGGTGAAAGGTGAAACAAAAAGCCTGTCTAAATATCTTTTTAAATACACTTGGTAGAATCCATAGACGGATGGTGATAGACGGTTATTAGGTGAAATGGTGTCTCAATCACAGTTCTGCATGATTCCGAAGCCGCTGTGAACTGCAGGGTTGTGTTTCTCAACGGTGTTTTGTTTTTCTCAGTCTCCAGTGCTTCAGAATTGGTCTGGAATTTAGCACCACGGAGTGGGAGAAGTGATGGGACTCTTTTGGCCTCTCCATGTTCCCTGCGTTGTGCCCTTCACTCATGACACAGAGCTTGCTTCAGGACCTCCAGCCAGAATCCTGCTGAGCTTTGACGCTCAGAGCCCAACGCGAGGTTGCAGCTCTCGTAAGCGCAAGCAGAAAACTTCAACTGGAGCAGATACAAGGCTTGGCGTGACCCAGATCGTATTTTGGTTGGGAATTCTTTAACCTGGTTTCATTCCCTGAGACCATGGCGTGTTGCACACCCTCTCTGAGCCCCCAGCCCTCTTTCAGCAGACGAAGGAAGTACATCCTGCGAGACTTCCTTACTTAATATGTATTTATGCTTCTGGAGCACTCTTGACAGTTTGTTTTCTCCCCCTTTCTACATAAAAAATGAGTTGCTTTTGTACTGCTCAGCACTGTGTTATGAATATTAATCCAGAGGGTTTATTTTTGTTATTCTAAATCTGCCTGTATCCTTTGTAGGAGGAAAAATGGGACATAATTAATCTCCCTGTTAATCTTGATATTTGCATGGAACAAGTGAAACAAGCTCTTCAAACCACTTGCTCCACTCTTAAGAAGTATTTACACTGCAGTTCAGAGGGAAACTCAAGGGTTTGCTTATTTATTTATTTTCAGCATCTAAGATGCAATGCACACTGTGGGAGGCAAATCTCCTCATTCCCAGTGAGTTTGATCTGGTTCACTGTAGTTTGCTCTCCTAGTAACTTTGTGCTACTGGTTGAACGTGCCAGAAGCAGGGTGGGTGCCGGGGCTTGCTTGGGCAGAGCCTTTTAACAGGAGTGCTGAGGTTAAGCTCAGGCTGTTGCCAAGGCTGTAGGTTTTCTAGTGGGAATTGTCACCCAGAATCAGTGACCACTAAAGGTGCTGTTGCCTTCAAAAGATGTGCAGCAATTCCACCTGAGGAACAGCACAGGTTAGGCCTGTCTGTAGGGTGACCACATAGGCCACGTGCAGTGTGATCACTCAGTGCAGTAACAATAGGTTTCTAGGACATACCCTCATATATGAGCCAAAGCCAGCTCTGGCATGTGACTTCAGAAGACTGGCAATGAGGATGGGCTTGGCCCTCCATCTGAAAAATAAATTGGAGCGATTTAGACTCTTTGGAAATGGTAACTCTGCTTTGAAGGCTTCTGTTTTATGAAAGATGCTTTGAAGGAATTCATTCACTCTGGAATGAATCTCGCTATTCGTTCTGCCACTCACAGAATAAGATGTAATAGCAGTCACTCATGATTGCTGTCATCTATCACCAGTTCATTACGTACCACTTAGACCAAAGTACAGCATTTGTGAGAAGCACTGCCGTGTGCATCTCAAACAGAAGGAGCCAGCAACCTTTGTTTGAAGATATTGAGCCTGTTTCTCTACAAGACTGGGTATCTGACACTTGGAATGGGTTTTGTCAAGTGAAGCTGCTGGTGGGCTGAACGAATAAACTAGCAGAAAATGCTGCAGCTCCAAGGAGTCAGTCCTCCCAGGTGAGGATTAGAATCACAGAATCATTAGGGATTGGAAGGGACCTCGAAAGATCATCCAGTCCAATCCCCCTGACACGGCAGGATCATCCAGACCAAATCACACAGGAACACATCCAGGTGGGTCTTAAACATCTCCAGTGAAGGAGACTCCACAACCCCCCTGGGCAGCCCGTTCCAGTGCTCCGTCACCCTCCCTGGGAAGAAGTTCCTTCTTATATTGATGTGGAACCTCCTATGTTCCAGCTCACACCCATTGCCCCTCGTCCTATCACTAGATGACAGTGAGAAGGGCCTGGCTCCATCCTCCTGACACCCACCCTTCACATATTTATAGACATTAACGAGGACGGTTCTGGACTGTCCTATCCATATGGTGCTTCATTCTGTAATGACTTGTACCAGTACAGGGTAGCTGTGAAACATCTAAGGGAAACACTCGTTCCCACTTTCTACTAACCAGATGCAAATGATATTCCTATCATCATTTTCCTCAGAAGCTCATGACTTCAGAACACGCCTGCCAAATTGCTGATGTGCCTCCTCCGCTCCTGCCTCAGGAGTTCAGCCAAATCCCCTTTAACTGGGTAAGAAGAGGGAAGATGCCAATTCGGGGTATCTGGGATTTATTCACAAAAGAACTTGGATTTCCCTTGTTGCTAAAATGATATTTTAGTAGTGTGATAGTGTGTGAGAATAGGGAGGATCAGCAGTAAACCAACGAGTGAAGTTCTGTTTGGACAATGGCACCAAGGCTAAAACATTCCCCAAACCAGGACACGGATGTCTGCCCAGCCCTGTCTTTCCATTCCTACTTGCCCCTTTAAAGTCTGAGTAGGAGTGAAGAGGACAAGAGGAAGCCCCAGGTAATTCACTTCACACACACATTTCCCATTTACAAACACGCTGTTTGGCTGTTGGTTTGGGATGGTGTCAGTGTAGCCTCATCATGTGTAGGGGAAGGCTGTGAGAGCAGTGTCTCACAGGTAATGGTGGTCATTAGTTTGTCTCAAAGAGCATCATAGCTGTTGCTGTTGTTTCACAGGTGGGGACACTAAGGAGAAGAGAATTGCTGGGTCTGACTGAAGATGATGCTTCCAGGAACCTTTGAGTAAAACAAACACACTTGGGGTGGATAAACCCTTTGTACAGTGATGCTGAAACACTGCAGGGCTGCCTGTTTGTCTCCCCTGGGCCCCATCAGCTCTACCCTCAGCAGCAGAGACAGTTCGTTCAGCTCTTACATATCAAGGTACGTGCTGGTTTCCCTCCTCTCTCTGTACTGGTTGAATCTGCTGGCTCTGTTTAGTTAAGAGCTCTCTGGTTTGGCCATGTGCAGCCAGAATTAAAACTGAGTGGTGTGTTTACCCCCTGCAGGATGGTCACAGCACAACTACTATGTGCAGCTTGCAATCCCTAGTTGTTTTAATATAGTTTTGATCCTTTGAACAAATTCTCTGCAGGCTGGAGAACCTGTACAATAACGATAGATCAGGCAGAATGGGCACCTTAGCTGGGAGTATAATTTCTCCCCAATCTATGAAGAGTAATTGAGTTAATAACTAGTTAACTACTTACTAATGTGTAATTTTCTCATTCAGACAAGCAAATTGTAATTAACACTTATGGCCTGCAGATCCATTTGGGGTGGGGGCAAATATCTAATCTTCCTCCCTTTCTTCCCAAGTTTGGGTAGATTGAAATGTCCTGTTTTCTGGGAATTACATTTTAATGAGCTCTAAAATGCACAGATCCCTTTAATGAAGGCTTTATTAATTCTTTTAATTACAAGTTTCAGCTTGAGGCATAAGGATATAAAATTTTTTGTGTTTAGGAAAAAAAAAAAGAGGGTGGAAGGGGGATTCCTCAACCAGGTTTGAAAATAGAAGTAATTTGACTTTTGCCCCCCAGTTAAATGTGTGGAACCATGAAGTCAGCAGTTACTGTCTTTCTGGGCAAACCTTCACAGGCATCAGGTAATCATTGTGATGTTGGAGAAATGTTTAAAACAGAAACTGAGGTGGGGTGTGGAGATGGTGACAAGAGTGGTCTTCAAATCTTCTCCTACCCCTCTCTGCATGGAGGGGGCTTGATAGCCAATAACTACTAGAACAGTTGGGTGTCCTGGTGAAGAAAACCTGGAAGCAGAGCCACGCACAGGGCGCTCTGGGTGGGTTCCATGGCTTTAAGTACCTCATTTGCCTGCTTTTGCTCTTATCCCTGAGCACTAGAGAGTGTGAAATGGAAGTGTGCAGCACCTCCGGAGTGCTGGTTCATTTCCCACCCGGTTACAGGGTGCTGTTTGGTGGTGTTGGTTAGTGCTGCAGTCTGGGTGATGACTTCTGATTTCTAGCTGCTGTTTTTTCAGTGCAAGGAGTTACCTGTTGGAGTTGTTGGTTTCAGAGCAGAAAACCTCTCCTGGAGGATTTCTGCAGCCTGGCTGTTTTCTAAAGGAGAAGTGCCAGGGTTAGGGTTCCCTAACACACTGTTGTCTTGTAGATCCTGTTCTTTCCTTTCTTTGTCCAGCTCCTCAGAGGTCCCAGCTGCATGTTTGGGTTCTAGATAAGGAACATCATCTTGCTTTGCCAATGCAGTGTTCTGTTTATCCCTGTTTAGAACAGCCACACAGCCCAGCTGGATGGGGCTGCCCTGACACAATTGCAGCTCCTCCCTGAAGTGAGCAAATGAGCTTGTTAGTGCCTTTACTACAGTTGGTCTCTCCTCCAGACCAGTGACCACTCCACAGTTACGGGCTCTAGTATCTCCGGAGGTTCTCCTGTGCCACTGCTCGGGAACACGCGGTTGATGCTGCGTGCTGTGAGGTCCGCTCTTGCCAGCAGATGTCCCTTGAAGCTCACCGATGCTCTGCACTCCCCGACGAGGTGCCTATCAACGCAAGAAGTTATTTTTGCAGCTCTGGGGGAACCATTCAAAGCGCCCACCTTGTTTTTCTGAGCCTCTCGTGTACAGAGTGGCACTGGTGACGAGGTGGGCTGCATCGGAGACCTCTTCATCTGATGCTTGTGAGGATGCTCTAAGTGAGCCTGCTGTCCTATCTGCAGCCAGAATTTATTGCAGGGTCCTGATTTATCTCTCCTCTCAGCATTTAGCTCTGTGTAAACCTGAGCTGCACATACAATGGTTAATGCAAAGAGCAGTCAAACAACGAGCTCGTGTTTGCTGAGACTTGTCCCTTTTGACCATCTCTGAGTTTACAGCACACGCTGTGAGAGATGAATCATAGAATCAAGAAACCTTGTTTTGAAGAGGAGGGTAAAACCCTGCCAAAATGGCCCTGAGAACTGCCAATTTTAAACTGAGATGTTTCTGTAATTCATCTAATGTCTGAATCAAGTTACTAGCCTTGAGTGGTTTTGGTGTGTGGGAGGTTGCTTTGCTGATTTGAGTGGTTTTGTATGTTAAAATTTACTAAGTCCTGCTACTACACAGGTCTTATCAAGGAGGAGAGTCAGTGATGTGGTGGGGCATCCTGGACCTGCCTCCACCCGTCGGAAGGGAATTGGAGGTGGAGTCCCTGTTCCTCCTTATGGTTTGTCATAGTGCCTGGACTGCTGGAGAACCTCAAGGGCAGTGGGTGCCCAGGACAGTGTTTTCACTGGTGCTGACTGAAAAATTACACAAGTCTGGCATGACTGTCAGACCAGCTGACTGACAGACCTGTGAGGAGCAGCCCGTTCATTCTCTGGAATGATGTGTGATAACACTGAACAGCTTCTGGTTCTGATGTGTAGGGGGTTGACAGCTGGACTTGTAGATCTAGTGGGTTTGATTTTGTGTTTGTACAAGAACGCTGAGCAGGGCCAGGCGGGGAGTGCTTGGCTGCATCAGATCAGATTCTTCCTCTGTGTGTGTGTGGCTGCACACAGTCCTCACACCAGAAGAGACTTCAGGATCCTCAGGGCTTCGATGCCATTTGGATTGTGGTCTCATCAGCATATTTAGTCTCATTTCAGAGAAATAAGTCATTTTGACCTCATGCATTTTGTCTCAAGGGTAGGTTGTTGGGTTTTGGTGCCCTGTCTCTTCTGCCTTTTAAAAACAAGTGGTTTTGATGAACAGCATTGAGCTGTTCCAGGTTAAAGGAGCTGCAGGTTTTCCTGGACTCTTCTGTAGGGTGGATACAAGTAGGCTTAAGCTTGGTGCCCAAAGGAAGGAGCGTTACCATAAAGATTGTCTTCATGGTAGCAGACTGTAGGGAATTGGCCCTATCTTGAGTCACAGTTCAAAGCTCTACAGAGAGCCTGTCTGCTTTTAATTTTGCACTGGTTTGCCACATCCTCCAGGGATAATGTGTTGGTGTCTGCACGTACTGCTCTCAGCTCTTGGAGCCTGTGGTATTCAGGGGGTTACTCAGGAGCTGGTGTCTAACTATGGATGGCTGCCTACCCTCCCAAATAGCCTCCAACAAATGCCTCCTATGGCAAGAGGCAATGAACTGCCTCCGAATGATTGTCCTGCGTGATGTTTGCTCCTCCAGTGCCTTCCCCTCCCACTACTCTCTTGGACTTACTTTTCAGAGCGCAGTGACAGCCACGTCCCGCAGCGCTGTACTCTGTGTCGCTATCTTCATGCTGTTCTGTGCTTCCAGATTTGTAAATAAATGCCTTGTTGTCAAGGTGATGGGCATTATGATAGTCAGTTGAATAAATAAATATGCTGGGAAATTAAACCTCTCACGTTTGCCAGTCATGGCTGGTGTTCCCAGGTTGTGGTGCTGCTAACATGGAGGACAACGCTTTTACTGCTCTTCCCCTTCCAGCAGATCCCTGCAGATAAATCTTACCGTGAGCAAAAGAGCCCTGGCATGGGCTGGCAGAGCCACAGCAGAGCCTTTGGGTTGGGCACCGCTGAGCTCTGTGCAGGCTGCCAGCTCAGGGCTGTGCCAGCACCAAGCGCTTCAGGGAAAGAATTAAGAAGTCTGGAAATGGGATCAGATTATTCCATAGACACAAACGAGTTGTTCCTCATCATTTTGTGAGGTAGCTGAATGTGTTCAAACATCTGGCTTATGGGTCATCACCTACTTGCTGATTATTCTCGTTGAATCTTGCACGTCAGACTGCGTTGGTGGCAGTTTATCAATTCCCAATTATATTCTTTCCTGGAGTGAAAGCATCTTTGTGTTAATTTATTGTTGTAACTGGGGATAAAAAGCGGCGTGTGAGGCCAGACCCAGTTAAAGAAACACCTCACAAGGAATTCCTTGAGGATCCTTTCGCTGTGTTTTGTTCCTTTTGAGTTTGTGCACACCAAGGCAACATGAGCAAGCCCCATCTTGGTGTTAATTTGCCTCCCTAGGGCTGTTACATTTCTCTTCAGATGTGTGTTTATGCTTCCCAATGTTTTTAGATTGCCCTCCACTGCAAACAGTGAACCCATCCATATGATGCTGTCAGTATCAGGCCTGTTATGAATTCCTACCCAGATGGACTCCACTTCGCCTTCTCAACCCAGAAGCTGATGGAAACTTCCCCCACAGTTAGAAGCATCATCAACAGAGAGAAAAATTAAAAGCATATGATAAGCTGTTACCCCTGCAGACAACTCGTGACCACTCCTGTCGCAGGAGCACTCTGGTCACCTATTCAAGTTACATTAACAGTTGGTGTTTTGGTATCTCGTTCATTATTTTTTGTTGTTGTTTAATTCTCCACTGCTGTTGACTGCAGAAAATATAGTGAGGGGTTATCTTCATTAATGTGTTAAAATTAACTTCTTGAAACTTTTCAGTACAAAACGAACTTCTTAAAAACCCAACCGACCTCAAACATCTGAACCCTCCAGTTTCTCCTTAAGCTGTGCTGTTTTATTGCTGCCCTAAAGCATGGCTGTGATGCAGATGGTCCTTCACTTCTGCTGCCTCCTGTTGTAGAGGATGTGCTTTGGACAGAGCTTTGTCCTTGGCTAGATTTGCTTGTGGTGCTGAGCTGAATGCAGGTCTGTGCACAGGCAATTGTACATAGTTAATCATAGAATCATTAGGGATTGGAAGGGACCTCGAGAGATCATCTAGTCCAATCCCCCTGACACAGCAGGACCACCTAGAGCAAGTCACACAGGAACACATCCAGGTGGGTCCTAAACATCTCCAGTGAAGGAGACTCCACAACCCCTCTGGGCAGCCTGTTCCAGTGCTCCATCACCCTCACTGGGAAGAAGTTCCTTCTCATATTTATGTGGAACCTCCTATGTTCCAGCTCACACCCACTGCCCCTCGTCATACCACTAGATGACACTGAGAAGAACCTGGCTCCATCCTCCTGACACCCACCCTTTGCCTGTAGCTGACAAATAATTCTGGGATGGTGGTGGTGATCAGCACAGCCTAACACACTTTCATATGGACAAACAATGTAAGACTGAATTGTGTAGTTTTCCACTTTACCTCCTCCTCAGCTCAACAGCCTCAATCACTCAGGGTTCTCATGTGGCAGAGCTGTAAAGGTCAGTGCTCTGCAGGTCTGCATGACATTTTGAATCTGTCGGGACACTTGGGCAGCTCTTGGAGGAGCAACAGGGGCTGAAAGGGAAGGGAGCATGGTGTTCAGAACTGCTCTGGTGCAGGTCTGAGCTGCTCTGGCTCAGCAGAGACAAACACTTGTTTACTTGAAAAGATTAAATAGAAATAGCACATTAGTGCAGAGGTCTGCAGCTTGACAGGAAAAGCTCTCACCACGAGCTGCAAAGGATCAATACTTCAGGAGGGGTGAGGAGAGGAGTGATGGTAACAAACAGGAGCCTTTCAGAAGTGGAGCTCGGGTGGGAGGTAGGAATGTTCTGAGCATGAGGGCTGCGTGTTCAGGGTGGGGAGTTAAATCAATACAAACCTCAGGGAATGCTGTGGCAGTCCCTGTACTTACAGCCACTGCAAAGACCTTACATGAAAGGCCCTGGAGACACCTTTCCCTTTTCTGTAATTCCTCTGCTTCCTTCCTTTTTCAGCTACAACTTTCACACAGAACATGGGCAGAAGAGGAAAACACGTGCATAAGTCTGTGTTTCCAGGCTCAGTTCCTTCAGGTGTTCTGCAAAGTTTTGAGCTGCTGTTCATGAAGCAGCGTGACGTGTTCCGACGTATGGAAAGACCCAAGAACTCTGTTTAGGGTTTTTGAGGAGGCAATTTATTATGGCCGGCGGGTGCACAGGGCTCGTGCCTCCGTACAGCGTGCGCCGTGAAACGCAGATGTCATCAGGTCACACACAGTCTTTTCATACATATGCATGAACAGGAGGGGATATTACCATTAATTGTTATCATCCTGTTTGTGTCTCCAGGGTCTCAGGTGTGGTCTCCTGACTGACACTGAAGACCTTTTTCATAGTAACATCACCTCCTTGGCAAGAGTGTCAAGCTGTTACAGACCCAAGCCTGGGAAAATAACCTTGAACATCTTGTTGCCCACCTAGCTCTGCTGTCTGAAGATTAGTTGTTCTCTCCTCTTTATCTATACTTCATGGCTGGCAACCAGACACTTTTGTGTTACTAACCCCCCCTTTCTTCTCATCCAGCCTCAAAGCACTCACATTCCCTGCTCCCCAGTAAAGCACACCTATGTTTCACAGCACATCCCTTCACACAACTCCAACTGTCAGTATATCAGTTCAATGATTTGTTGTTTTAACCAGGAAAAGGTGATGTTTAAAGCCCAGGATTGTTGAATCCAGTAACAGAATTGTGAGCTAGGGGGTTAGTCTGGGAAATACCTGAGAAACAACAGACTGGGGTGAAATACAACAAGTTACAGACTGTTTGACAGATAATATTTTAATGTGAGAGTCATTAAATAATTGGGAGTGAAAACCACATAAAATCAGAACTTAATTATTGGGGGGTGGGGGGGGAGGGCTGAATTGGGCAGATAAATTGCTCACGACAAATAACGCATCGAGCCTTACAGAGAGCACCAGAGAAAACAATAACTATTGTTTGCCAATTCCAGCCATGCTAATGGAGGAGGATTTTGAATTAAATAAGACATTTAATTTGTAGAAGGAAGGATGTGTGGTGTGTAATTAAATATCAGAGGGCTGTTAAAAGTATTCTGGAAGAAATAAGATGCTCAAGACAGCTGCTATCTTACTGTATTTACACAATTACAGAAGCAGCAAATGTATAATTAGGGTGGAGAACTGAATATCCCTGCGCTGCTGCGGCGTAAAAGGAGTGTAGTGGCTCTGCTGGCAGCGGGGTGGATGCCAGTGAGCAGGGTGTTGGAGTGCTGGTGCTGGGGGGTGTGTAGTTACAAACAGGAGCTGTACCACCATGTTGGAAAACAGGTAGAGGAGCTCAGGCTTTCTTGTCTGTCCATGCTGATGCTTTGTGCTGCCTCTGATTTGACTCAAAATCAATGCAAGTATTCATTTTTTGTTAGTGGATCACATACTCCTCAATCACAGGTTAATCTTTCTCAGTTTCACCTTTAAAATAACAGATAAGCAGCTCTGATGATGAGAGGACAGGGAACTGAAAAAATACTGTTGCTTTTGGCTTTCCCACCATTTCCCCCATTTTTCCCCCACCAGACAGCAAATACCCACAGGCTGTCGGAGTGAAAGGGGTTCAGGTGGGTCTCTGTCTCCAGACACACAGTGTCAGGGTGTCACTGCATTGCAGTTGCTGTTGTGCAGGGCTCCAAAGGGATTTGCAGATACAGTGCTAATCAAGGACTACTACAAGCCTGTGGCTTCTTACGAGATGGGGAGGAATAAGTGGCAATTTGGCACATTTCTGTGCCCATTAGTTGAGACAACGTGCTGCAGAAAGAAGCGGTTTGAGCTCCTTCTGTGCCCCTTGCTGTAGGCAGTGGTTGTCCGTGAAGGAGAGGAAGAGACAAAGACATGATGGACAAGTATCAGGAGAGGGATGGTTGTCACGGCAGGGTGGTCACTGGCAGTGGGATGTGCAGAATGATGTTAAGTGGCTGTTTTCCTGCCCCACTGCCAACACCTGGGTGCAGCTGTGGTGCTGAGAAATCCTGGTGACAGGAGAGCTAGTCCCCTGTGGTATGAAGAGTACGTGAGCATAACAAAACCTATTCCTGTTGTGGTTGAACTCAAGCACAGATTTGTGGGTTAAACCAGCAGAACTTCCCTCACTGGTGGTTGCACATGAAAGGGAGGGTAGAACATCCCAGCAGAATCTCTTCTGCAGTGGATGGGCAGGTGCAGTTCCTCTGGCCTTGCTGGGTGCCTGTCAGCAGCAGCTGTCAGCAGGATCCTGCAGAGCTTTCTGTTAGCTCAGTGCCTTGTTCTAGAGCACGTGAGGTCTGCAGTGAGACTGGGTTCAAGGTTTCCATAGCCTTAGCTGATACAGTTGCCCAGTTTAATTGTTGAAAGGGAAAAAGGAAAAGGCAAGGAACAAAGGTAGAATTCCCAAAAGTAGTTCACGTGACACATTAAACGTTGGGGCAATGGTTGTAAGCTGGAACATAGGAGGTTCCACATCAACCTGAGAAGGAACTTCTTCACGGTGAGGGTGACAGAGCACTGGAACAGGCTGCCCAGGGGGGGTTGTGGAGTCTCCCTCACTGGAGATATTCAAGACCCAACTGGACAGGTTCCTGTGTGACTTGGTTTAGGTGATCCTGCTGTTGCAGGAGGATTGGACTGGATGATCTTTCAAGGTCCCTTCCAATCCGTAATGATTGTATGATTCTAAATTCAGAGCTAAGATCAGTATAAGGCAGAGCAAAAACCCTGGCTGGTCCAGAATACCTGAGACCACCTGTTATTTCTCTTAAAGTCCTTGGGATCACACTAATCCCGTGGCTGTAATAGGCAGAGTTTTTCCACTTGTTGTTAATTTTAAATGGTTTTAACAGCTCTGGAACTATTCATGAATTCAGGTTTCCTCGCTGCCCTAATCATGTTGTCGGCTTAAAATTCACATTTAATTAACCTCTTCACCCAAGGCATAAATCAATACTAAAACTCCAAATGCTAACCACGCCGATAGTGATTTTCATTTGGGCTGGCCTGCTGAAAATTAGGAATAAAGATGCCTGCAGGAAGAGACAAACTAGTTGTGTGGAGTGAAGCACAACTAACACATTGATAATAGATGGCCTGGGATGGAATGGGAAATCCATTAAGGTTCCAGGGAAGAAAGTGAGAACCAGACTAAGCAGAGCTTGATGCTGCATTCAGGACAAAATGTACTGGAATGGATGGGTCCATCAAAGGGCAGACTGCACGTGTGTCCTACACGTCCTGGGAGTCCCAGGAAGACACTTGAAGTAGTAATGGTGGAGCAAAAGAAGTTGGAATTAGATTAATTTGCAGGTGCAAGTCCTATAGAGGGTTATTTCCTCTTTCTATTACTGCTGCCTAGTAGTGCTCTAATGTGCTTTGAGTGCAGCAGCTCCTGGGAGCCTGGATGTGTGGGTCTCTGTCCTCATGCTGGAAGGAGTGGGGGAGACACGATGTTAATGGCTAACCTGCACACAACGAGTAGCTTATTTTCCCTCACCTTGGGGACAAGGAGCACTCACTGACTGTTATACAGCTGGACAGGCTGCCCAGGGGGGTGCTTGTGGAGTCTCCTTCACTGGAGACATTTAAGACCCACCTGGCTCTGTTCCTGTGTGACTTGGTCTGGGTGATCCTGCTGTGTCGCCAACTCTGGAGCTGTTCAAGGCAGGATTGGACGTGGCACTTGGTGCCATGGTCTAGCCTTGAGCTCTGTGGTGACAGGTTGGACTTGATGATCTATGAGGTCTCTTCCAACCTTGATAATACTGTGATACTGTGATACTGTGTCAGGGGGATTGGACTGGATGATCTTTCCAGGTCCCTTCCAATCCCTAAAGATTCTATGATTCTATACAGAATCTATGACACCCAACCTGCAAAGGGGTTTTAGGGTACTGCTGCAGAGACCAAAGAGACTTTCATTTTGTTAGTGTACTCTGCAGGGGTTTTCATTCCTGTGTGCAATTACTGGAACCCTCTGCAGCTCTTCCAGTCCTTATTTTTATGCCTCAGGAAGAATTCCTGCATAGTTATGAAATAAGGATTCCTAAATCCTAAACAAGGGTTTGGTGTCGAACAAAGATTTATTGCCATGATCTTGCTGATGACAAACCAAAGCCAGAATCCTAATGCTGTGAGGTTTAAAGCTGTCCTTGATCTATTGCTGAAGCCTGAGTGCCCCCTGAAATAATAATGAATGGTAATTGAATAAATAATTAATAATCATCTGAGATTTAATGAGATGATGAGGTGGTAGAATGAGGTTGTTTAGTGAGATGTGATGGGTTTCATGGCTACCTGCTCTAGTGTTCTTTTTGCGTGAGGAAGTACTGGAAATACAAGAGCTGTGTTCTGTGGCTGTAAGTCAATGGTATTTGGCAAGTAAGCTGTCAGCTACACAGCCTCCAGGCACTTGGGTGATGCTTCAGAGGGGTGTTCAGTTATCCCTACCTGTAACTGCACGAGGTGAGGATTGTCTTTTCTTACAGCCTGAAGCTCCCAAGAGCCCTGGTCAGTCTGGCTCTTGCGTGTGTCAGAAGCAGCTGTGCCCTCCTCAAGGGGCTGTTTGATTCCTGCTCTGGTGCAATGGAATACGGATTCCAGGTCAGGGACTACTGAGGTGGAGTCTTTGGAGAATTTGATGTTTTCTTGCAGCAAGGAACTCGATTTTCCTCAGGCAGGTGTTTGTACTAGCAAGGACAAGGCATTCCTGAGAGCATACAATATCCATTCCAGCACAGAAACACAGAGGGCAGAGGGGTGAGCAGTGGTTGTCAAACGTTAAATTTGACTGTAGTGCTGGACCTGCATCTCGCTGACTGTGGGAAGGCACGGGATAGTCTCATCATGAACCCATGCTGCTGTAAAGCTCTCTTGCTTTCACACAGTCACATCGTGCATCTTTAGGTGATGCTTCTGCAGAGGCCTTGAGAGCCCCGCACTCTGCTCCGCAGACCTTGTTTACAGATGTTATTTCAGCTGCACCTTTGTGTTCGGCAGCGAGTGCGAGTCCGCATACTTGAACCTTTAAGCTACTTGAATTACACAGCTCATTTCACTGGAGCCTAGTGGCTGGTATATCTTCAACAGAACCATTAAATAAAGTCTTAGCTCAGCGAAGTATTTAACCATGTGGTTAAAGCTCTGCACACTCTTAAGTCTCTTGATACTTGAGGACCTTCAGGCAAAATTATGTCTTCAATTACGTGTGAGCTACTTCCTCGGTTAAAGTGGAATTGCTCAGGTGTAAGGAAAAGGAGAACGGGCCAAAAGGAAGGTCATCTCACACAGCTTTGTCCAGTTGGCTTTCCCTTGGCACTGGGGCTTGTGGCACAGAAACCTTGGCAGAAGGGCAGGTGCTGCCCCGTTAGGTTGTCTCTGCTTAATGATCAGGATGGACAGAGTAATTAGGGTTTGTAATCCTGAGCTGACTTGGAGTAAGGAGTGGAGGGAAAAGCAGCCCATCCTCCAGTGAGTAAGCTAACATCTCTCACTGGGAACTGGTGATGAATATGGAACCCCACAGCACTCTTTACTCAGAGACTGTTCAGAGCCCAGTGCTGTAGGTCCATAAATGTCTAGTTCTGTCCTAGCTGGCCAGGGGTAATAATTAGTCCTCTGTTATTTATTACCTCTCTTTTATTACCTGATATATATATAAAACCTGTATAGATAGGTTTAGTAACCATTTCCCTTCTGTTTTCTTTAGACTGGNGTCTGGAACTTCTGAGTGTTTGTTAGGAGTCTAGGGAGAGTGATTTTCTTCTTTCAATCAAGTGGCTGGTGCTGTTATGCCTCAGCCAAAAGCCACGAAATTTGAACTTCAAACCCTGCTAGAATCAATACGATGCTGCTGCTGCATTCATCCTGCAGGAAGAAAACACGGGCTTGAGGAACAGTGGCTCACCTTGATCCTAATGAGCATCCCCCTCCAGTACCTGTAAGGTTATACTGCAGGCTGAAATGTCTACGCTGCACTCCAGTGCTTGACAACAAGGTGCTTCAGAGCTCAAGGAGCAGCAGCTGGAATCCGACCTGAGAAGCTCCCATATTCCACAACAGTCTGTTATGAAAGCATTTCAGCTAAAACAAGCTCACTGCTCGGGTAGGGACTGCTCAGTGCTTGTATAAGCAGTGTGGGTTTGCTGTGCACCTTGAAGATGGTTTTCATTTCATTTGAAAGGGGAAGTCTCTTGTTTCCAGGGTCGCCCTGAAATTCTCTTGCTCCTCGAGACGTGTAAGGGGAGGTGTTGTGATTCCAAAACAAAAACATTGATTAGTTGACTAGCTCATGTCTGTATTTCACACGTGTAGTGTTCCCCTCCTTCAGAATCAGAAACAGAAAGGAAAATCAATTACAGTCTGGTTAGGGAAAAAGCCCCTCAGAATGGGATTTATTTAGGAGGTGGCCTCAGTGTACTTGTAAACAAAGCTCTCTTTTCCAGGGCTTAGCAGTTTGAAGAAACTGGGTTTGCACAAGTTTGGGGTCATAAGGCAGCAGGCAGGAAATCCCACCGTTCTGTTGTCTGCATGCCAAGTACCTTGCAGGGTTTTCTCAGTGCTTCCTTTACGTGTTGCAGCTGCAGAGCTGCACAGTGCAGTCACATGCGATGGCCATCACTTCAGGCTCTATTTCACCTTGTCACATCCCATTTATGAACTGTGGTTTTTAATAGGATGACAGCCAGTCGCTGAACAGGGAAGGCCTTAGAAAATAAATAAAGATTGAGGAAGTCAGAGATCATTAAAGCTGACACCACCTCACATGTTCATTAATTATGAATCTGCTTGGAAGAGCTTTGTTAGACCGCTGGCAAGCGCGGGGGCTGTAATTGTTGAGAGCACTTCACTCAACTCTTGGAAGACCAGACATGGGAACCCAGAAGTGAAATTCACCCCAAGGGTGTGTAAATTCAGGTCTGTGCTCAGCCCAGGATTTCTGTTTGCTTTAGGCTGAAGTTCTTGCCAAGTGGGGTTTCTCTGCAACCTGACCCCCACGGTGCCTTCCTCTGAGAAAAGAGACTCTCCCTGTTTGAAGAGGAGCGAATTCTCTTTCTCCAGGCCATGTTGTCACAGTTGTACTGCGACTTTCCCAGTAAAATTGCAGCCAGTTCCTAGTTTGTTTCATGAAGATGACTGTATGGAAATGAATGTGTTGGCTGCTGCGTGTGGCCAAAGCCTGAAGGAGGGTCTTGCTGTGTTCATTCAGTTCCAGGCCACATCTTTCCCAGGGGAATCTGCTCAGTGGCAGGTGGCTACATCTCACAGCAGCTATCTGGTAGAAACAGAGACATGCTTACTCTCCACCTCCTCTCCTATTTCTTACCTTGGTCAACTCAACTTGGGTACTTTCTCCCTCTCCAGTGCCAACTACCTCTTCTTTATAGCTTGTGAAACCTCCAGCAAACCTCAGGCTTCTATCAATAGGCTTGTCCATAGCAGAACATGTCCAGAGGAGTGTTAGCAGCAACATCAAGGTCTCCTACAGACACAGACTGGAATCTCCTTTCAAAACAGCTAAGCAAATAAAGCCAGGAAAGGCTTTGTGAAACCAAACCAAGCTGCCCTTGACCTAGCTCCTGTTCTTAACACTGCTTGAGTGCTGCTGCTCCTGGAGACCATCTAAACTGCAGTCAAAACTTTGTTCTGTGGTTTAGCCTCTTGGGTTTGAAGTGCATGTTCAAATGTTACCCCCCAACAGGATGCTGGGGGTGGATTTGAACAGTTGTGTGCAGATATTTTCATGAAAATGGACTGAAGCTGCTCCATGTCATGAGGAAACTGCTTATCTGTTTGACTGCTGTCCTTCAATGGACTGAAGGATGTAGGAAGGATGCTGGTGCGCATCCATAGTTAGTCCCACCTTGTGCCTCTGAAGGAACTCCATCCAGCCTTGCCTCTTCTCTGCCTTCTCTTCATAGGTTTCTGTGGGATCTTTGAGGGACAAATTCAGCCTGAAATGAACAATCTTCAACTTCTGTTCCTTCTGCAAGGAGGGCTCTGGGTGTCACACAGACTGCACACCAGAAAGCATAAGCAAGCAGAACAAAACCACTGTGGTCCAGGCCCCATGCATTCTGGTCAGGATCATGCCCCCACACACCCTGTGTGACACAGTGATGGAGGTCTTTCTGACCCTCACTGCAATGGTCTTTGATGAGTACCAGCCTTGTTATTGCCACCTTTAAAGAAGAGCAGAGGCTGAAAAGTGCAAACTGCAGGTAACATGGGGCAGGGTTTTCCCTAAGGTGAGGTGCAGAGTCCCTGTGTGCTGTGGACAGCACCTGTGCCAGCAAAGTGAAGGGAGCAGGACAAGTGTGCAGCCAGCTCTAAGGCTTCTGCATCCTCCTAACAAACACATGGTTCTGCTGTCTGTGCAGCCAGTCTCTCTGATGGAGAACAAAGGAGTGGGACTTTGTCCCTCAGTTCAAGAGGGATGTGGAGCTGCTGGAAGGAGTCCAGCTTGGGCAACGAGGATGATGAGGCAGGTGGAGCACCTCCCTTATGAGGAGAGGCTGAGGGAGCTGGGTCTCTGTAGCTTGGAAAAGAGGAGACTGAGGGGTGACCTCATTCATGTCTATAAATATGTGAAGGGTGGGTGTCAGGAGGATGGAGCCAGGCTCTTCTCAATGTCATCTAGTGATAGGACGAGGGGCAATGGGTGTCAGCTGGAACACAGGAGGTTGCACATAAATATGAGAAGGAACTTCTTCATAGTGAGGGTGATGGAGCACTGGAGGGGGCTGCCCAGGGGTGTTGTGGAGTCTCCTTTACTGGAGATGTTTAAAACCCTCCTGGATGTGTTCCTGTGTGATTTGGTCTAGGTGATCCTGCTGTGTCAGGGGGATTGGACTGGATGATCTTTCAAGGTCCCTTCTAATCTCTAATGATTCTATGATTTTATGAGTGTGGAATTTTTCAGTGTGTGGGTAATTAAAGAAAATCCAAATACAGGAGCCTGAATTTTAAATGGTGGGGGATGGTGGAATGGTCCTAGAACCAAAACCTAAAAGAAATCGTTGTGACTTACATCCAAGATCAGCACCCAGCTCTGAGGAGAAGGTTCAGTTCACGCTGTATTAATGGAGGGAGAGATGCAGCTTGGAGTGGGATTTTCTGCTTGGGTCTCTGCAAACTGCTGAGTGTGGAGCTTCAGTGACTGGAGCTGAGGAGGCATCAGCGAGCACAGCTGCAGGAATGTGGTTGACAAACACAGACAAACTACTGCTGTGGCACTGACTGCAGCAGTGACTTCACAGTCGAGCTGTCTGTACTTTGGCTGGTGTCTGCCTCTCTGGGTAATGAACAGTTGAGGGTGATAAGCTTTAACAGTCCTAGATAGTTTGAGGTGTTACTGCTCATACAGTGAGGTGTGATTAAAATCAGTTAATTAACCTGACAAAAGACTTCCTTGCCATTTTACCTTAAGCTTATTTTTATTTCATTTAAGAGGAGCCCAATTAAGTCATCAGTTTAAACCCAATGTGCCTACATTAGAGGCTTGTGTAGGTTTAACAAAAACACTTGAGATAAAACAGCAGAAAGGTCTGTGTAGGACAGACAGTCCTGTTTTTTGTGATTTTGGGCTGAGATGCAGCTGTTCCTGCAGCATGACCTCTGCTGCCCTCCCAAAACCAACTGAAACATGCAGGCAGGACAGTGAGCCAGCATGGGGGAGCTCACACATTTCCTTATCCCCTCTCCTTTGAGCCAGTTTCCCCTTCTCTTATTCATGCAAGGGCAGCCAGAAGAAGCTGTGGAGCGTATTCCCAATGCCAGTCGTAACATAAGCTCAGGAAGGGGAGACTTCCAGTGCTGCAGCTGCTGTCTGACCCTGGACTGCTTCGTTAGTGGCCAAAGCAATATGCCAGGTCTCCACAGGCAGCGAGCAGGGAGCCTGTGGTGAGCTGCCATATGGTCAGCTTTGTTGGTCTGGTGAGCAGCTCCCAGGCCACTGAGATCTCAATCACTGCACCTCGTCATGGCTCTCCGGGTTCCTGCTCACACATGGTCTCTCCTTCATGTGTGTGGGCTCTTTCCAACTGCAAGGTTAAGTTTCTCAAAAGCTTGCTTTCATCCTGCAGGTCATTCCCTTCCGTGC